>MDKI01143875.1:0-19967 GCA_005239505.1 Nicotiana paniculata | reverse complement strand
CTTCAACTGTAAATATTCCACCTTCATGGCCTTGCCCTTGTTTAATATGTTTCTTGACCTGCAAAAGGGCATATAATACAGTAAGGGGTAGTTTTGTTTTACATACTAATTATGTTTTTGATAAAATAACATAATTTTATTTATAAACAATACCAAGTGGGTACCGAAATATGTAACAAAGTATGTGATTTGTCCTCTGCCAAAACTTTAGAAAGTCTAAGGCCAAAATATTTTGTCATGTTAGATTAAGAATCTCCCTTACACCAACAGTCTAAATATATTTGGGAGAAGGTGGAGGAGAGGAGGGTGAGAAGGAGTGTGTCTGTTTCGGAGAACTAGTTCGGTTTCACGCCAGGGGGGTCGACTACAAAAGCCATTCATCTGGTAAGGATGTTGATGGAATAGTATAGGGAGAGGAAGGACTTGGACATGGTGTTTATTGACTTAGAAGAAACCTATGATAAAGTCCCTAGGGAGGTTTTATGGAGATGTTTGGAGATTAGCAATGTTCCGATAGCGTAAATCAGGGTGATCAAGGACATGTACGATATAGCTAGGACTCGGGTAAGAACCGTGGGAGGTGACTCGTACTATTATCCTGCGAAGATAGGGTTGCATCAAGGATCAGCTCTTAGCCCATTTTTATTTGCCCTGGCGATGGATGTGTTGACGCGACACATTCAAGTAGGGTTGTGCATAATTTGGTAAATACCAAATTACGGTACCAAAACCGAAAATTTTGGTATTCGATATTTTGGTATTCGGTATGGTATTTGGTTTAAGTTTTAAAAAATTATTGGTATTAGGTATGGTATTTGGTATTTTAAAATGAAATACCGATACCGTACCGCAATATATATTATATTACACAATACACATATTATTAATTATAACATAAATATAAAAATCTAAATTTTTACTTTCCTTTATTCTCTAAGTTCATCGATTAACTCTAAGCAAGTAACAAAACATTTCTAATGATCAAATTTATTCTTTTATGTACAGTTTTCTCTCTCTAGGTTGATATTTGCTAGTTTTGGACTAATCTTTTGTCAACAAATGTTTTTAATTTTGTACTTTTGAGTACTTTAATTTAGCATATTACAGTCTATGACTCTATGCACTAGTTAGTATTCAAACCGAATAAACCGAAGTTACCATACCAAATAAACCGAAACCGAAAGGAGAAAACCGAACCATACCAAATTTAATTAGGTACGGTATTGATTTGCATTTTAAGAAACCGAATACCAAAAATACCGAACCGAAATGTCTAAATACCATACCGTACCGACGAACACTCCTACATTCAAGGAGAGGTGCCATGGTGTATGTTATTTGCAGATGATATAGTGCTGATTGATGAGACGCATTGTGGGGTTAATGCTAGACTACAGGTGTGGAGACAGACTTTGGAGTCTAAAAGTTTCAAGTTGAGTCGGACTAAGACTGAGTACTTGGAGTGTAAGTTTAGTGTTGGGGCCCATGAAGCAGAAGCGGACGTGAAGCTGGATACACAAGTCATCCACAGGAGAGATAGTTTCAAATATCTTGGGTCTATGATTTAGGGTAGCGGGGATCGACGAGAATGTCGCACACCGTATTGGAGCGGGATGGATGAAATGGTGGCTCGCTTCTGGTGTTTTGTGTGACAAGAATGTGTCACCTAGACTTAAGGGCAAGTTTTATAAAGTGGTAGTTAGATCGGCCATGTTGTATGGAGCCGAGTGTTGGCCAGAGTCCAGAAATCTCATGTTCAGAAGTTGAAAGTAGCGGAAATGAGGATATTGAGATAGATATAGGGACATACCAGGAGAGATAAGATTAGGAACGAGTATATTTTAGACAAGCCGGGCGTGGCTCCTATAGAAGATAAATTGCGGGAATCAAAGCTGAGATTGTTCAGGCGAAGAGGAGAGAGATGCCCAGGTTATGAGGTGTGATAGGTTGACCACGACGAGCCAGAGGAGGGGTAGAAGGAGGACTATAAAGTATTGGGGTGAAGTGATTAGGCAGGACATGATGCCATGACCCTCGATACGAGAGTGTGGAGGTCGAGGATTAGGGTTGTGGGTGGACAAGCAGTCTAGAATTTCGTCTAGGCATCCTAGTAGTATTAGTACTAGTCTTGTATTTTGCTATGCCTAACCCGTTGCTATTTCACTTGTGTAAATATTTCCAGCAAGACTGCATCTATTTTTATAGTGTCGTAGTCTTAGATATCTGTTGTTGCACGTATCTCCATTTGCGCCCATGTCTAATTACTTGGTTGTTGCTACTGTCTATTTATTGCTTCATTTTCACTTCCTTAGAGCCGAGGATCTTTCGGAAACAACTTCTCTACCTTCGTTAGGTAGGGGTAAGGTCTGCGTACACTTTACCCTCCCCAGACCCCACTTGTGAGATTTCACTGGACTTGTTGTTGTTGTTTACATAAAAAGAATAGCTTGAAGCGCTTCTTAGTCAATTAAGAGTTTCATTCCTTAATACAACTATCACTAAGTGTGATTGTGAAAGAGCTACTAGTCTAAAACACCACCAATTGGTTCTTGCTTGTTGTTCACTTATAATCCAATCCACAGAGAGATTGCCTTGAAGTTCTTACTAGTGAAGCAGACTCCTACAACTAGCTATATCCCAACGAAACCATCTTGAGCAACTCAGTTTCTTGTTCAATCTAACAATCTTGATGTTGATTCCTCCCACATAGTTTCACAAAGATGTGATCTCTTTATATTACGGTCACCAAAGAGGATTTACTACATTGAAATTATTTTTATGTTCTCAAATTACAATAGTATATCGCTGGGAAATTAGAACCTAAACATTCTTCAGTCTACACCCATTCTCCAACACCATCACTAAAACTTAATGCAAAAGAAAGCATGATAAAGGCTGAGACTATCACCAATTGAACCCAGACAGACATAATCCAAATTCAGAGGTAACGTGAAATCGTGGCATACCAGAGTACCGTCATGAAGGTTGCATAAAGTCTAATAGGATCATATGGACTGTTAACTTCTCAAGATCCTTCTCTATCCAGTATGAGCTTTTCAATTTAAAGCTTTTTCTTGCTAGGAATTGCTACATCTACTAGCCTAACAATAGTATATGCTGTTAACTGACTAACCAGCACTTCATGATATAAAATTATACTTTTTTCTTTACCTATTACTTTACTTTCATTATATTCACAACCGTCTACTGTTTAGTGTTTGCTCAAGGTTTCTCTATGTAGAACTATTATTATTATGCAGAAAATTCAGACAGCTCAGCTGCATTAGACATTTTGTAGAAGGAAAAAGCTCATCTGCATTAGACTTTATAGCGTCAAAACATCTCTTTTCCTTTCAATATTTTCATTAAGGCTATAAATGTAGTAATCATCGTACATGGTGAGCTGTACCTTCATATTGCAACATGCCTTTTGCTTTAAAAGTAGGGATATTTTATTTTTTTAGGTTGTAAACAACAATCATACCGTAAAAAAAAAACTATCAGATTGTCAGAATAACTTATCAATTTTCTATGTAAAATTCACAAGACACCATATATTGGACCACAATTATTAGAAAGAAAACATTCATGTAAGAACCAAGATTTGGAAAGGCAACGCAAAGGAAACTCTAACAACAAACTTTCTAGTTCATCATAACCTAAGTCCTCAGTTCTAAATACACAACCCCTCCACTTTGAGCATATGTCCGAACGTCAGACAAATATGGTTATGATGGCTCCACCATGAAATATGGCACATACTTAATTTTGAATATCCTGACACTCTAGATATATTCATAAACTAAAATAGATGCTATACAACACTTAGGACTCAACAATCAATTATAGCTCCTACTCCGCCTCCTTCAACTTTAGGATAGGATCCTCCTTGGTCCTTTTTACATTGTGCGGGCGACTAAACATACTAAACTAGCCTCTTCTACTATTTTTTTGATCATTAAGCAACATCAACAATAACAACCTAGTCAAATCCCGTAAGTGGGGTCTGGGAGGGTAGTGAGTACGCAGACTTTGCCCCTACCCCGAGGGAGTAGAGAGGCCGTTTCCGAAAGACCCTCGGCTCAAGAAGACGAAAAGAAACAAATACATCAGTACCATCAACAGAAACCATAGAAATAATAACAGCGACATAAGAACCAGAAAATAGATGAAAAGCAATAACTTTTTGATCATTAAGCATGGATTTTATTTTTGAGACATCCATTTTCTACTTGCAAACTTAATAAGAAGCTCATAATGTTAAATCATTCCCAGAAGACTACCGGTGAAGCTTTAGATGACCCAAAGGTCAAACTGTCAAAATTCTCGATTCAAGCCAAAAACAACCAGGTTCTCAGGCTTCTGAAGTACTAAGCTAAAATCAGGTACTCTTGGTGGGGGAATGGAACATGAATAGGTGATCTAAGTAATATTTTAATCATTATACCAACAAAAGACAAAAAGAGAATTAAGAGCATCATAAATTTTCATCGTAGATTTGTACTTTCACAATTTTTCTGAAGATTGCGTAAGATTAGATAGAAATGTCTTCAAAACTTGAGAGACAATCTCTTTCTGTTTTCTCTACCATTAATATTTTCTTTATCTTCTTTCGAAGGGAATTTTTATGATCAATTCATTCAACATTTTTCACGGACAATTTTTCACATCTAAATTATGTATTATATGTATACATTGTTATGCAGAAATGAAATTAGTTGAACTTAATAAAATTAAAAAATAAAATAAGGAATCCAGAAAATACTCAATTTTGATTTATGGTTCCAAATTTCATTTACATGCAATAAAATAACTTGAAGATAAGCCTAAGCATAGAAAAAAACCTCTTGCATAACCCTTGCATCGAAAATAATACAACCAAATACAAGCATAACCCTCATAGATGAGGAGACACAGAAGTGGGGAAACAAAAAACGTTGTAAGACTTGAAATCTGTTTGCAAGTTGCAACTTCAAAGTTGGAATTAGGTGAACTTTATGAGTTAAGATTCTCAAATTGATGTTAAATCTTCTCCCACTCATTAGTATCAATTCCACAATAGGACTCCCTAATACATAATAACAAGTAAACAGACAAAAACAGGATTTTGGAAACAATGAAAAAAAAAAGTGAAAAAGATTATGACAAGATATGTTTGACAACCAGGGTAAATTATCACAAGACACGTTTAAAGGATATAAAGCATGTGCCAAGAAAAATGCTAACCAGGTTTTTGCCCTCAACGATTACACGGTTTTGGGAACGTATGACACGCTTAATGGTACCAGCCTCGCCTTTATCTTTTCCTCTGATAATCATGACCTGAGCATTGGAAACAAAACAAAAAAAGGAAATAATTAGAAAAATCCGTAGGGTATTAGAGAGTCAATCAGCCAGGGAAACAGTGATTAATGAACTTACATTATCACCTCTGAGAATTCTCCACTGATGAATGAGTTTCTGATAACTTTTCCAACCCATTTTGAGCTTCACTAAAGTATAAGCTCCCTGCTTTGCATCCAGATGTGAAAATAAAATCCACTAATAAGTGGGGTCTGGGGAGGGTAAGATGTTCGCAGGTTTACCCCCACCCGGGGAAGGGCAGAGAGGTTGTTTCCGATAGACCATCGGCTAGAGAAAAGACCACAATTTAAAAAATAGAAAAAAGAAAAGGGCTTTAACATCAATATAAAATGCATGCACCAACATCCATTTGCAATTAACATAAGCTGGTTAATATCCAAAAAGATGAGACTGAAAGGTGCCATATACCAACTAGCCCCACAACTTAAAAGGCATCTATTTATTTCAAAATTTTGACTTTTTTTTTATCAGTTAAGAGAATTTCAAAATTCTAACTTTCACAACACTAATATATAAAATTTACTGGGGGACTGAGAAACCACTACTAACCTCAACCATAGTCACAAAAAGATAAATAAAAACCATAACACTTTGAAATGAAAGTTAAAACCCATTAACAAAAGAAGAAAACCCATTAACAAGAAACAAAAACAACAAAAAAAACATAAGACTTAATTAAAGATAAAAATTCAATACATAGCTGTAAAAAATGCTGAGCTCAATTTACCTGAAAAGTTAAAACACACACACACACACACACACACACACATCTTTCTGAAACGAAAACCAAAAACAAGCCAATCCAACACTTAGCTACTCAAAAGAAGAACCAAAACCCAATGCATCTATTAGAAGGGAAAAAAAAACCCAGAAAGAAAAACTCGATGATCCAGTTATAATAAAACCGGGTATCACATTACAAGCGCAATTCCATTTCATCATCAAACATACAAGAAGAGGAAAAAAGATTATATTTTTACACCAAAACAAGATAAAAAGTAAACTTCTCTGTTTCTTCAAGAATTTAGCGACCCTTTTGGTTTCTCTACCTTTCTTTAATTTCTTTCTTCTGTGCTGGAATGCAAGTTTCAAGAACTGAAATTTCTCTTATGAAGAAGAAGAAAAGAAAGAAAGCAAAGAAAGCAGATGAATATAAAGTAAACAAAAATAAAAATAATAAGAGCCTAAAATTATCAAGAATCATGAAAAAATCAAATCCTTTGCAAACTCGTTCCAATAAATCCAAATAAAATGATTTTTCTGTGAGAAAAAAATCACAAAATCTATTCAAAAACAGTCCAATCAAATGGCGCCTAACCCTAAATTCTAAATATCTCGATAGACCAGAAATAAAATTGAGAAAAAGTCGTTACCTTCACAAACAAATTTCAAATCAGAAAAACTATTAGATTAGATAGGAGAAAAAAGAGAACTGTACCTCAAGTTTGCCAAAGCTCAGTGTCTGCAGGGTTTTAGCCTGAGAAGGTGGTTTGGGGGTTAATTTGATGGGCAAATGGAATTTTCACTTATTGCTTTGGGTTTTTTTATTTTGGGCTGTCCAAGCGACCCAATTACTTTGTAAAAATTGCATCAGATACTCTATTTGATCGTCCATTTTTAAATAACTTTAGCTCACTTTTCATCGCTGAGCTGAAGTTCACCAGTTAAGCTTAAGTTCGTCAGTTAAAGATAAAAATTTTAGCATACGGGGTTGAAGTTCCCCAGTTACAAAGATGAAGTTTCCCAGTTGCAAATGAAGTTCCCAAGTTATAAATACAAAAACTTCAGCATACGGGGCTGAAGTTCCTCAGTTACAAAGGCAAAACTTCAGTCTTTGTAAACTGGGGAACTTCAGCCCCATATGTTGAAATTCTTGTCTTTGTAATTGGGAAACTTCAGCCCCGTATGCTGAAGTTTTTGTCTTTATAACTGGGGAACTTCAGCCGCGTATGCTAAAGTTCCCCAGTTACAAAGACAACAACTTCAGCTCTAGAGTTGAAGTTCGCAAGCTACTTCAGGCCCGTCTACTAGAATTCTGAAGTTTTGCGTGATTGCCTTTACTACTTCAACCCCGCATGCTGAAGTTATATGCAAAAACGGGTACGGATATAATTTTTTTACAAAATGAGTATAAGTTAAAACGTGGCACAAAAAGTGGGTACGGATGCAAAAGCCCCAATTACTTTTAAGTTCTAATGTTGGCCCAAATCCTGATAAGCTTCAACCTTTTATTTGTTGAAACTAGTTTCGTTTATGAATTTTTTCATTCATATACACTACTAGTAGTTGTATCCACACGATGCGCGGTCAATGTTAAAAGATATTAATTAAATTAAATTATTACCGTAACTTATATAGTCATTGAATAACTTTTTTGTTCTATATTTTTTTTATTATCCAATATTTAGTATGTTTACATTGTTAATAAATCTTTTTTAGCATATTACTTTATTAATAGTTTCGTTTATGTATTTTTTCATTTATTATTAATATTATGTGAATTTTATTGAATAAAATCCCTGTTAAATTAAAGGGCTTATATAGTCATCGAATAACTTTTTTTATATATTTTTTTATTATATTATAAAATATTTAATATAATTGCATTGTTAATAGAAATTTTTATTAGTATGCTACTTTGTTTAATATTTTTGTCTACTACTTTCTCTTTGTAATATAATAGAAGATATATATTTTATTAGTCATGAAAAAAATTATTTTTAATTTTATCCTATTTTTCTCAATAATATTATCTGTATTTCGATGAATAAAATCTCTATTAAATTAATGAGACTTAAATAGGCATCGGATAACTTTTTAGTTCTGTATTTTTTTATTATATTATCCAATATTTATTAGCATAATTACTTTATTTAACTTTGTATGCTACTTTCATTTTATAATATAATAGAATATATATATTTTTATTTATAATTTATTCTATTATTATCTATAATATTTTTGAATAAATAAACCTCTTATTTCTAAAAAGAAAAACATGAATAATTTTTCAAAAAAAGAAATATTAAATTGGCAGTTTTTTATTGTTTTGTAATTTTAGTGTTATTATTTTAAAATAATTTTAAAACTCCAACTTGAAACTATTCTCTAATTTGAATGGAAAATTTTTTAAAATTTTTGCTTTTTAATATAAAATATTTTATCTTATTATTTGATAGAAACATTCATTGTTTATTATAAATTTATTTTATTATTGTCACACCTCCTTTTTCCCGAGGGGGATAGGGAGTTTTTCCAATTAAAGTGACATTATTCGAAATGAGATTGTTTTTTTATTCATAGTCGCCACTTGGAATAATTGTTATGGTGTCCCAAGTCACCGATTTATTTTAAATCCCAAATCGAGGAAATTGACTCCGTTGTTGGTTCACGAAAACAGAAGACCGGGTAAGGAATTCTGTTAACCCGGGAGAAGGTGTGAGGCACTCCCGAGTTCCGTGGTTTTAGCACGGTCGCTTAATTATTAATAATTGGCCTAATTATCTGATTTATTACATATTTGAAACATATTGTGTTTTTTTACCTTTTAAACGTTTTTAGTATTTATGGAATTAGTTTGAACAAGTCGCGATGTCGCGCACTCGTTTGTTTTTGTACACATTGCAAATCGCGTCACGTGAAATGCACCCGCGACTTACAACATGTTTATTTTATTATTATTTGAAGTTGTGATCGAGTCACATGAAATGCACAGTTGAATTGGGGATTATGTATCATGACTATGTCACGGGAATCGTACCCATTGTCACGATGATTATTATTAATCGTGTCTAAATCAAGCTACGATGTTCATGATTATTTATTTTTAAGTTTGAGATCAATGCAAAGTTCTTAGGATATGGATGAGTCTGGTAGAAGAAATGTGTTTTAGCTACTAAATGTCTGTATAAATACGTTACAAATGAATTCAGTGCTAATAAATTATTCATATAATGTCACGACCCAAAATTCATTAAGGGTCGTGATGGCGCCGGACACCACTGTCAGGCAAGCCAACACTAAGTAGTTAATTAAATTCTCGTTTTAATATTTTTCTTTTGAAATCATTTCTTTTCCTTACATCAAGCAATAAATAATGAGCTTCACCAAGTAGGTAATAATATCTTCAACAACTTTTCAATACTAACCAATCCCATATACATCCTAGAACCCGGTGTCACAAGTGCATGAGCATTTACTGGGAAGTAAAATAAAATACAATAATTGTCCGGAATACAAATTTGGATAGAAAGAAAGATACAAGTACTCTGAAGGAGACTCTGTTGGTTGCGGATCGTCTCATAAGATGCAGCTCACCTAAGTCTCCGTATCAACCATGGCGTTGCGCCCACAAGGCCACTATCCATACATGTACTTGTACATCAAAATGTACAACAAGTGTAGCATGAGTACGAAAATAACGCGTACCCAGTAAGTATCCCGTATAACCTCGAAGAATTTGTGACGAGGGGCCGACTCCGACACTTACTAATGGTCCAATAATATCAGGTACGGTAAAGAAATGAATAAATATAAAACAGAGTAAATATATAAAACAAACAAATATAAATTACGTGGTATAATTCCCTTCTTTATAATTTACTCAGCTCTTAACTAGCAAGTTCTCTCCATAACCGGAGCATATACATAGATACAATGGATTTCATCAAAGAGGTTGTCATAATTCAGATACACTGGCTTCTAGACAAACACTACGCATGATTCCATGAGGATAATATATATATAGGAAATGTCGAGTCGTACGGTCCGATCCAACATAAAATTAAATTGTGCACTGCCAGAGGGTCGAATGACGCGAACCATAGATGCATCTATTAACCTGCCGAGGCGAACGGCCCGCTCCCATGAGAGTGTGCTACATAGATCCTTCCGAGGCGAACAACCCGATCCCATAAGAGTAGTAGAAGGAAATACCCCGCTCGCGAAACATACATGCGATACGGTTACACATAGATTTCTTAAGCTATTATAATATTCCTCAATTCCTTTTGAAATTACGAAGTTCAAACGAAACCTTTTAAATCTTAAATTCTTAATTTCAACTCCTCTCAAAACATTTAATAAGCAAACTCAATCTTGCTCCCTCTCAAGGCAAACAATGAACATAAATCAATAACAATATCAACAAGGCATGATGTAAGCCTAAAATTACCCGAACATAGGCATAGCTAGTAGCTACGTACGGACTCTCAATACCTCGTGCGTACGTAGCCCCCACAAATAGAAGCGTATAATAATTTAGTCCACCTATAGGGTTAATTCCCTCTTACAAGGTTAGAAAGGAGACTTACCTCGCTCTGAAGTTCATAGCTGGCTTCCAAGCCTTTCCAACAACTCTAACCGGTGCCCAACGCTCCAAAACTAGTCAATAAATGTGCAAACCCATAAAAACATACTTTAATACTCACGACAATTCAATTTAAACAATTTTTTAACTCCACTCGAAAATTCAATAAAATCACCCTAGGGCCTACGTGCCCGAATTTCAAAAAAAAATTAAGATAAATTTTACCCATAACCTCACGAACTCAAATATATAATTTATTCCAAATTCCATGTCCAAATTCGTGGTCAAAATCCAAAAATATCAATTTTTAGGTGTTTGACCAAAACCCCAAGTTTTCACTAATTTTTCATAAATTTTCATGTTAAAAAATATATATAATCCAAGTAGTTAACTTGCAATATGTGGAAATCGCTTACCTTGACATGGATGATGGATGATGGAGATGGAGCTCCAAAACTACTCCTAGGTCGGCTCCCATGGAGGGAATGAGATGAAATGAGCCAAAACCATTTTTAATAACTTTTACACTGCCCAGGCGATCCCTCATCGCATTCGCGAGACCCCCATCGCGTTCGTGATGAACAAATTTCTCAAAAGTCACTTCAAACTCTTCTCAGATAGCCTCTAGTATAATGGTCATAAATTTGTTTACAAAACTCCAAATGAAAAATTATTTAATTTTATGAAAATTATATTCCAAGATATACAATTTTCATGTTTTGGTCATCTCCCAGTTCCTTATAGATTTCGAGATATAAGCTTCCAAAGTCAGCCCTGTGCAACACCAATTTATTCTTCATCTTCCCGGACAGCCTGTAGTATACCAGCCATAAGTCTTTGTACACAAATCCAAATGCTAAATGGTTTTATTTTCTGAAAACTACACACAAAGGTCTATAAGTTTTGTTTTTTATATCATCTCCAAATTCCTTATAGATTTAGAGATATGACCCTCCGAAGTCAGACCTGCGCAACAGAAATTTCCTGCTTCACGAACGCGAAGAACAACACCAGATATCAGTAAATCAGCATCCAAAGTAGCCAAAAATGATCCTAAACACACCCGAAACACACCTGAGGCCCCCGAGACCCCATCCAATCACACCAGCCTGTCCCAAAACATGACACGAACTTGATCGATGCCTCAAATCACATTAAAAAAACATATAAATCATGAATCGCACCTCAATTCAAGCTTAATGAACTTTAGAACTTCAAACTTCTACATTTGATGCCGAAACCTATCAAATCACCTTCGATTGACCTCAAATTTTGCACATAATTCGTATTTGACATTACGGACCTACTCCAACTTCCGAAATTGGAATCCAACCCTGATATCAAAAAGTCCACTTCCGGTCAATCTTCTTAAAAACCTTCAAATTTCTAACTTTAGCCAAATGACTCCAAAATGACCTACGGACCTCCGAATCTACTTCCGGACGCATTCCCTATCCTATAATTTCTATACGGAGCTATTCCCAGACTCATAATACCAAACGTACATTGATAAAACTGAAATGCACTGCAAATCCCTATTTATGAAATTCTTCCCAAAATGCTAACTTCCACAATAGGCACCGAAATGCTCCTGGGCCATCCAAAACCCAACCCGGACAAACGCCCAAGTCCAAAATCATCATACGAACATGTTGGAACCTCTAGATCCTAATTCTGAGGTCGTTTACTCAAAATCACCACCTAACCAATTCTTCAAACTTGAAGCTTCCGAAATGAGAATTCTCTTTCCAAATCGATGCTGAACTTCCCAAAATTCAATTCTGACTAAGCGTGCAAGTCATGATACCCGAAGTGAAGCTACTCATGGCCTCAAACCGCTGAACAACGTGCTAAAGCTCAAAACGATCGATTGGGTCGTTACATTCTCTCCCACTTAAACATACGTTTGTCCTGGAACGTGCTAAGAACTGCGCTCGAGTTGTCTGAAATCACTGTTTAACACCTCGTGCACCTACCCATGCTACCACAACTCAGTTGAGCACATTTGCTCGAAACAATCTAAAGATTATCCCTTTTTACTTAGCCAAATAAACCTTAGTTCCAAATTCCAACACTCAGAATTCTCTACCATGCATATTTCCAACATACGAACACCGTATCAATCACCACACGATGTACCAAAACATGATTGCATGCCTTTGCTGAATTAACACCATGCACCGTATAATTCACCTGACCATAATAACAGCATCTGACAGTAATAGCCATAATTCCACGAATTTGATGCCCACAACTGTCACGACCCGACTTGACCCTCCGAAAGGTGTCGTGACGGCACCTAGTCTCTACGACTAGGTAAGCCTAATACTACAAAAAGTGTATAGAAAACACAACATTTAAAAGATAAAACAACATATTGTGAATAACCAAAAATAATGTCACTCGACATATACAAAAATAGTTTTCCCGAGACTCGGAATATCGCTAAGTCACAAGCTTCTATAATATATTGTGGCTCTATACAAAAGTTTGAAGATACATAAGAAGCCTTTAGACGAGGGAGTAGAAGGGGACTCTGAGGATTCTGCGGACGCGGGCAGAAGTACCTTGAAGTCTCCTAGAAATCAGCAACACGTACTATCCTCGAGGGTGATAGCTCGTACCCGGATCTGCAAACGAAAAACATGTGCAGGAAAAGGCATGGTACACCACAATGGTACTCAGTAAGTGCCAAGCCTAACCTTGGTCAAGTAGTGACGAGGTCAGGTCAAGGCCCTACCGGAGTAAATATAATCAAATTAAACAGTAAAATATATAAGTAAATTTGCGGTAAAACAGTTAAAGAAATTCTCAATGTTTAATAGTTAAAGGATCCCTCAGATCGGAACAAGGTAAAACACAGTAGGAAAAACTCCCGGGATACGGGATACCGTCCCGTTATTCCAAATGATTATGCAGTACAAGGGGGTCTCCCGAAATACGTCCGTAGTCCCAAAAATAAATATGCAGTGCGGGGGAACTCCCGGAATACGTTCGTAGTCCCAAAATAAATATGCAATACAGAGTGATCTCCCGAAATACGCCCGTAGTCTCAATTTAAATATACAAGACAAGGTAATCTCCCGGAATAAGTCCGAGTCCCAATTTAAATATGCAAGACAGGGGAATCT
Organism: Nicotiana paniculata; assembly: GCA_005239505.1. NCBI lineage: Eukaryota > Viridiplantae > Streptophyta > Magnoliopsida > Solanales > Solanaceae > Nicotiana > Nicotiana paniculata. Next base: position 6,164 of record MDKI01143875.1, on the reverse strand, counting down.
CCAAGAATACGTCTGTAGTCCCAATTTAAATATGCAACGCAAGATAAAATGACATGTATGACATCGAGTTATACAGTTTAGACTAAATACATATAGGGAAAATAGGGGCTTAACTAAGCATGGCGCACAGAAGGTCAAATAGGCAATTAAACACATAAGCATGCTTCCCTAATCTAAGCAAAACAATTAAACATATTAGTGCAATTTAATAAAGGAAAAATAGTCTATGACTTAGAAAAGGGAAAACAGGATTTTGGCAATAATAGCCCATGTAAATACTCGTCACCTTATGTACACGCACCCACACATCAATTAATATCAAACATCCTAAGGGGGAGTTCCCTAACATAAGTTTAGGCATGCTACTTACCTCAACCGCTCAAATCAACTTGAAACCACGTTTTTGCCACGAGTATCCAACTCCGAATGGCTCGAATCTGTTCAAATAAAATTGCATAATGTAAATATAACTACAAGAAACTAGTTCAACTAATCAAAGCTAAAACGCGAAATTAGGAAAATCGCCCTAAAAAGTCTCCTGGGCCCACGCCTCAAATCGGGTAAAATTTACAAATTAAGAACACCCGTTCACTCACAATTTCACTTGAACAAAATCATCTAAACCCGACGTCAAAATCTCATTCAAATCTCGAATTTTCAACTTGGGGAACCTTTCCCCCCATTTCCAAGATTTTACCCTCAAATTCCTTAATTAGACGAAGAAAACAACAATAGATTATTGTATTATGATCAAATAGAGTTAGAATTCGTTACCCAATGATTCTCCTTCAAAATCCCTCGAGAAATCGTCTCCCACCGAGCTCCAAATTAAATTTGTGTTATGAAATTTCAAACCCTTGAATTCCCTATTTCTGCACAGCAGTTTCCACATCTGCGGCTCATGGGCCGCACCTGCGGAAAGGCCATCGCAGGTGCGCAAAGTCACTTAACGGGCTGAGGCCGCATCTGCGATCATCGGGCCGCATATGCGGTCCCTGAAGCCTTGGACCTTGTCTGCTTCTGAGAATTCCCACGCGCATCTGTGAATCTGCACCTGCAGACTCCCCTCCGCATGTGCGAAACACCAGAACCACCAACACCAGATTTTTCCTAAGTCCAAATTTCTTCCCGTTAAGCATCCGAAACACACCCGAGGCCCCCGGGACCTCAACCAAACCTACCAACCAGTCTTATAACATCATTCGAACTTAGCCGATCCTTCAAACCACATCGAACAACACCAAAAACATGAATTAAACACGGATTCAAGCCTAATAATTTATCATTTTTCAAATTCTACAAATGACGCTGAACCACATCAAATCTAGTCCAAATGACCTCAAATTTTACACACAGGTCACAAATGACATTACAAACCTGTATCCACTTTCGGAATTCCATTCCGATCTCGATATCAAAATTTCCACTATCAGCCAAAATCGCTGATAATCTAACTTTCGCCAATTCAAGCCTAAATCTATTACCGACCTCCAAAACACATTCCGGACGCGCTCCTAACCCCAAAATCACTCAATGGAGCTAACGGAGTCAACGAAATTTCATTCCAAACCCATCTTCACAAAGTTCCGACTACAATCCAAATTATAAGGCTTAAACTCATAACTAGGGACTAAGCATCCCAAGACTCCCCGGATTCCATAACCAATCACTCCGGCAAGTCCCAATAGCAGAAACAAAAGTGGGGAAAGAATTTATTAGGGGATCGGGGCTCTAACTCTCAAAATGACTGTCCGGGTCGTTACAACAATACACCCCACGACACATATAACTCTTGTTCCAACTCTTGCAGTACTGCCATGATGGAAGAGAAGTGTAGAAATTCATAACCAACTGACAAGTCAAGAAATCATTAAGTCTCTCCTCCTGATAAGGACCATTACTTCATTATGAACTAAATAACGATATTTTCTCTCAAATATGTCGCATATAAATCCGATCGCACAGATACCGGGTCCAATAATCTCGTCTCACCCAGTACAAGATAATCACGCAATAAGCCACCTCAGACACTGCCAAAGGTCTCAAATAATTTCACAATGTGCCCACAAGATACAAGCTCGAATGTGATACATAAGGAAACGAACTCTAGGAAGAACCACTCAACCCAAGTAACTAATTTAAACAACCGAAAAGATATTATGAACCTTTCTCAGAAAATGAGAAGAAAAACACCTAATAATAGATAGGGGGAAACTGTACTCAACATCACACTGTTGCAGCGTGCAACCCGGTCCAACCATGATACCCGTGGCGGCGTGCTACCCGATCCAAACAGCATACGCGTGGCGTCGTGCCACCCAATCCACACATAATAATCTATAAGAAAATACTTACCGAGCTAAAATGCTCATAACTACGAAATACCTTAATATCGACCACAAGCACTCGAAGTGCATAATACAAATCCTGGGAAGATGGATTGCACCATATTCTACAAAACTCAAGCACAACTACGGTGCGATAAATGACCTGTATCTGAGATCCATCCCGCTCTCACAACACCACAATTACACGGGGGTCTCAATACGAGTGCGAATAATCAAACCACCTCACAGCCCACCCCACACAATATAGATTCCACCGAATAGTTGACAACACAAATAACATCCAGGGCCCAAATATTCCTCCGTAAATAGCGGTAAGCTGAAACGAACACATCCGTCCTGATATAGAGTCCACATTCACGTTTAGATCCACTCACAGACCTCAAGCTGATTCTGACCGTACCACACAGAGCTAATAACCTTTCAAGGGTCCCCACTAACCTTTTTTCTCCCATGACACACAAGAACAATCGTCAATCTGGCACAAACATCCACAGTCCACAACCCAATGAATAGAGCGCCTTACAGGCCTAAACCCTCACATTAATGATAGTACCATAATCTCCATACTTGGTCTTAAATCTTTAATCAGTTAAGTGATTATATGTCACACTTATACAATCTTCCCGTGGGATACGCTCCCATGGCCTTCCGGACCAGGTAACAAGTATGCACATCCATACCACCGACCACACTAATGTTGTAAAGAAAATCAAGAACCCATAATGAGTATGCTAGGACTCTTACATAGGACACCGATATAAAGTGACACTAAAGACAATACCAACTTACTCTAACCATCTGAATCCTTTCTTGCTCACCCGATCTCGTGATATTCTTGTCAACACTGAACCGCAACCTTGATCCTCGACTTCCAATTCTCATGTTACCCACTGCACCTAATCATGCCAATACACAAGAGTACAAGAATTCATCATAACTCCTGAACCACTAATAGAATAAACCCATTCTGATAATTCCTTTATGAATCCAAAGTTATTTTCTCCTATTCCTCCAATGCTACATTGCAGACCAAAGGCAGCATGAAACACTTAAATCCCCTTTTCATAATCTGCTGCAAAAGCTCGATACTTAACCATACTACGGACTCGAAATCCTTAGGCACCACACTTTAACTTTTGAATCAACTAGGACCTTTGTTGAGAGTCACCCACTCTGACTCGGTCCCAAATATAATCAACTCCAAGGCCCTGCTTGCACATGAACACCCTCTCAAAGAGACACCTGGCCGAATCAGATTTCTTGTAAATCGCCTCTACACAAAGCACAAATCATGAGTCCTCCCAGAGCCTAAACATAAATTGATAAGGCCAACTATAGCCCACATTCCCAAACTCCTTTGCTCAAATGGCCACTAATGTTTTTTTCCCTTGGTCGTAATAAACCATCAATATGCTGATAAACCAAAACCTCTCAAGTAGATAACCACATAATCCAACTGTAGGAGGTGGGGCTCTCCCACTTAGCTTGAAGCTACCATTGCATAACTCTGGAACCCACCAAGATTCCTTATCCCCCCATTGACATGATCTTGCACAATCAACCCGCCGAATTTTCTCGAAACCTTTCTGTCAAACTCTTTATGAACACTCTGAATCACTAGCCACGTGCACATATTCGACCTTTTCCTAGATAGTTAGTAGAATCCTTCATAGAATCTTCATCAACACCACAAGACCGCTAACCCGGTCACAAGAGATAAGCCACATGTGAAGATTACATGTCAACATCTTCCAACGACACTGCACTGAGTACTCTTACTATGAAATCCTTAAACCATCTCGAGCCCATACTCATTCACCAGTTGTAGAAATCCGTTCTCTCCTCATGGACATCAACTAAAGGTGCGATAATACATTCCAATCCAAAGTCATGTTGTATCTTTCTTCATATCAAGCAACTCTTTTCTATCGTATCAAATCTCCCGCCGTATAATAGCCAATGTTCCAAATTGATTTCATAGATCTAGTCAATGTCCACCATGAATCCTAAATCTCTCTACACTTCTCTTAAGGCGTGTAATCATCCTACCAAAGAACCCATAAGCTACTCCGCCACTCTCCCACTTTGGTCAAACTCATCCTCTAAGCAACTACTCGACTCCTGTTTCTCACAATTGGCTTCTAGAAGTTTAACCACCACAAGACACCTCCCACATGTCCTTCCTCATCCGTCGCTACCCAGTTGTTGTTTTAAATCAAAATCCATCTATGTAGCACTTGAACTAATAGATCTCCACCATATCTAAACCCTTTCGAAAATCATCTTTCTCGAGCCACCAACACTAGGAATGCTGATTTGATCCTGAACCACCGCACACTGCGATCTATTACAACCGCTTCCCCCACACCTTTCACAATACTATGTTCCAAAGGCGAATTGAAGAAAACCATAACACCGGTGAACTTAACACTTTATATTCAATCAAGGATGATGACACCACATCAGAGATGAAGATTCCACCATGCTCGAAAATACCAAGTATCGTTACTCTATCAACCCAACCTGAAAACTCATATTCCGGTTGTCTTTCCTCCGCCAGAAATAAAATACTGAATCTCTGAATCTTGCACTAAGTAAACATCCTTCCAAGTCATTCACTGCTTCAACGCAAGCATCCTACCATTACACCACATTGTGCGGTAGCAACGCACGAATCGTAAAAACAATTAATGCCAAATCTTAAAACTTCAGGTAATACTGATACTGAGCTAAAACGATAGAACGACCTTACGTAAGGCGACGATAACAACCCAATCAAATACGCAGGGAGAAACATCCTGCACCACATTTGTGGTACCATTACAATTTCTCAAATCCCGACTTATAGCAAGCGATTCGCGTCGCATAAGATTGAATAGGAAAGACGCAAAGGCATAAGCCTCAAAGGAATCAAATCGCACGATGAGGAATCAAGAGAGGGAGTGCTCCTAACAACCCTATAGCCTCTTGAAGATAAGTACAGACGTCTCCCTCTCGATTCGCAAGACTCTACTAGACTCACTCATGAATCGTGAGACTTAAGTGAACCTAGTGCTCTGATACCATGTTGTCATGACTCAAAATCCATTAAGGGTCGTGATGGCGCCGGACACCACTGTCAGGCAAGCCAACACTAAATAGTTAATTAAATTCTGGTTTTAATATTTTTTTTGAATCATTTCTTTTTCTTACATTAAAAAATAAATAATGAGCTTCACCAAGTAGGTAATAATATCTTCAACTACTTTTCAATAATAACCAATCCCATATACATCCCAGAACCCGGTGTCACAAGTGCATGAGCATTTACTGGGAAGTAAAATAAAATACAATAACTGTCCGGAATAAAAATTTGGATAGAAAGAAAGAGACAAGTACTCTGAAGGAGACTCTGCTGGCTGCGGATCGTCTCATAAGATGCAGCTCGCCTAAGTCCCCGTATCAACCACATTGTTGTGCCCACAAGGCCACTATCCATACATGTACCTGTACATAAAATGTACAACAAATGTAGCATGAGTACGCAAACAATGCGTACCCAGTAAGTATCCCGTCTAACCTCGAAGAAGTAGTGACGAGGAGTCGACTCCGACACTTACTAGTGGTCCAATAATATCGGGTACGATAAAGAAATGAATAAATATGAAACAAAGTAAATATATGAAACAAACAAGTATAAATTACGTGGTACAATTCCCTTCTTTACAATTTACCCAGCTCTCAACTAGCAAGTTCCCTCTGTAACCGGAGCACATACATAGATACACTGGATTTCATCAAAGAGGTTGTCATAATTCAAATAAGGGGAAAACCCTC
>ML302460.1:0-34146 GCA_005239505.1 Nicotiana paniculata | reverse complement strand
GGGGGGGGGGTGTTGGGTTAGTATTTGAGAGGATTCTTGACCCAATCACAATGTTCCAAACTTGATATCAACTGGAGTAGTGAAGACAAGGAAGAAAAAAGAAAGAAACCAAACAAAACAAACAGAAGATCATTATTTCATGGGCACAGTAATTTTGCATACATAAATACAAAGTAGACTCCAGCATTATAAAACCCTCAGGGCCATAAGTTCCATATACAACGTACACGTAAGGATTTCATTTTTGTCAGCCACCTAGCTACACCGTCTTTCTATGCATACAGTGACCTAATACTTCTTTTGTTCGGAATTTATTATAATTGTCCTAAAATTAATTTCTTTAAATAGAATTTATTCTTTTACATTTTCCATTCTTTACCAATAAAGAATTAATTTAATACACTTCTGTTTGTTTCAATTTATTTGGCTAATATAAGACTTTTGTAATGTATGGTTTTGAAACGCGTTACAATATTCATATGACCGTCAAAAGCTTGTTATTCAAAATAAAAAGACATGTTCAAAGTAAATTATTTCTAAATGCAGATATGTGCTTTTAGATGAACTAATAGGAAATAATAACATTCTTTTAATAGGGAGGGAGTAGTTTAAAAAAATCAAGTTTTTGTAGATTAACTCTATCTACTATTACTACATTTTTAATTCTAAGCACTTCTATTTAGAGCTATGCATAATTTGGTAAATACTGAATTATCGTGCCGAAACTAAAAATTTTCGTATTCGGTATTCGATATTTTGGTACTCGGCATGATATTTGATTTAAATTTTAAAAATATTGGTATTAGGTATGGTATTTGATATTTTATAATGAAATTCTGAAATACCGATACCGTACCGAAATATATACACAATAAATATTTTATTAATTATAACATAAATATAAGAAATCTAAAATTTTACTTTTCTTTATTCTCTACTTTCATCAATTAACTCTAAGCAAGTAACAAGATATTTCTCTAAGTTTTTCTCTCTATGTTGGTATTTGTTGGTTTTGGACAAAACTTTTATCCACAAATATTTTTAGTTTTGTACTTTAATTAAAAATATTACCGTCTATGACTCTATGCATTAGTTAGTATTCAAATCGATAAACCGAAGTTACCGAACCGAATAAACCGAAATTGAAATCGAAAGGAGAAAAATCAAACCATACCGAATTTAATTAGGTACAATATTGGTATAATTTTTTTACTAAATACCGTATCGTATCGACCGACAAACTACTTATATTAAATTTAGTAAAACTTTAAATCAATTTTGCTTGCCATACGAAATTACCGGGACATCCCTCCATAGTCCATTCATGGCTGCTAATAGAGTGGAAAAGGACACCACATCCCTACTCCCGAAGCCTCACAATGATTCGAATTTGGGAGCAGCTTTTTTTAATTGAAATGACTGTTTGGTCAATGCTGGCTGAAGGGTTATTTGGTCATTTCAGAGGAATTACTTGGTGTGGGAGATTGCAGTATTAAAGTAGGAGTACGAACTTTTGGTAAAACAAGAGCATCAATAAAACAGTGTTAGCAGCGCAACAGATGGATTCTTATGCAAACGTCATTTAGACAAAAATAAATAACTTGTATACAATGATTGACTATACTAATATCGAAAATTTTATCTTTTACCTCATCACCTAGTGATTCAAATTCTTCTTAACTCAAATAGAGGTTCAAATTGTAATGTCGGGGAAAAACAATTCAACGTGTGATGATAAATGAGGAGTAATAATTTATTGATCAGCCTTACAGGTTGTCTTAATCCCTACCCCCCCCCCCCCCCACACCCCATAAAAAAAAAAGATAAAGAAAACCTAATATTTTTGAGCAATTATAGTTCAATAACAAACAAAAATTGGAGGTGAGATATAGTGTTCTAATGAACCGAAATTTCTGTTCCATTAGAGAACTAATCATGAGCTGCATGCTAATAACAACATGGATTACACGATCAGTCATGTGTCTTGTTCTCAAGCACAAGGTAGGAAATACAAACATTTAACCCTAAAATTAGCACTTTAGTTTTGGTACATGCTGTCCAACTAGATAATTAAACTTCAATTGTCTCCCCAATGTTTAAACTTTAAAGTGTCATCTAGGTATGATGTAGACTGCCTACGTCACATTTTCTTGGAATACAGTCCTTCTCCGAACCTTGGGTGTACGCGGAATATTTTGTGCAGCAGACAGTGTTTATCAAATACATTATTTGTAATGTGCTTTTTACATGTTAATTAGTACAATTAAATGGAGCTTAAGCTCTTTGAATAATAATGTTCAAATCTCCTGTTTGTCAGGTATATAATACATACATACATAGACTTCCTAACGAAGGAAAAAAGAAAAGGGAAAAGGAATCACAAGAAAAACTTACTGGTTAAGAAAATTAGGCAATATCTTTGATAATGAAAATAAAAATGCTGTAATTATTAGTACACCATGTGTGACAGAAATTCCAGTAAATTAATTAGATAGGGTACGGTAATTAGGAAAAAAGGTGTTCAAATTGAATACATTTTGGTTTAGGGGGTGGGGTTGAAATGTGTTATATATGGAGCTGTAATATTCTTTTTTGAAGAGAGAACGTGCTGGCAATCACCATGCATGTTTATTCTTTTTTCCTTTCAGTATCAATAGTAACCTAGCTAGCTACTTCCATTGATATATCTATATTGTTATGGCTAAACTCTAAACTCCATTTTAATAGCAGTGACGAATGCATATTATAGCTTTCCCAAATAAAGCAGAAGAAGTTTGTTTGACCCAAAAAGAAAGAAAAAAAGGTGAGAAGAAAGGAAAGTGGAGGAAAAAGAAAAGGAAGCTCCAGCAATTCTTCCGGATGAGATTTAATTTTGTCATATTTCACGACTGAAAAAGATCAAAGAGAAAAGTTATAGACAGATCCACGCTCCTTGCGTGCACCAATATTATCATCATCATTGTTCTCTCCCATAAATTAATTCAAAAAGATGTACTAAGAAAAAATGAAAAGAAATATTTACATCGGAATCTTGTAATTACTTTCTACGTACTTCCATGTCAATCATGTCAATAAATCTTTTACTACTGTCTCTCCAAATTTTTAGAGGTAACTGTTTTGCCAAAAATGTGATTTCAGAAGATTTAAGGAGTGAAATGAAAGGTTAACCCTAGTTAAGTTTAGCAGCTGTCAGATCTATAAATTTTGAAGGTGAGTACAATGAACCCGAATGCTGCAATAAAAATGCTAGGCAAAGATTCGGATAATGATTGAAAATCAATACGCCAGTGAGTGCGCGGATTATGCATGCAATGGCAGAAAATGTAATATTAAAGAATGCCTCGTCCAAAATGTTAAGTGGAAGGAACCAACTAACTCTTTGTCAGCAATGTAGGTGGTAAGAAAATGTCTGTGGAATATAAGGTTCTTGGATCTTGTATATGAAAAGGTATCTTAGAGCTTGAGGATCCGCAGAAAAGACAAGTGTTGTGTATTCTTCAATAGTCAATGTTACAAAAAGCGTCCCCTCTTTGTCCTTTCTCTTTTCCTATATATAGGGAACATTCTTTCGAAACCCTAAAAAGTACAAGAGAGAGAATATTCTAATGGAATATTCTTTCTTCCTAACCTAATCCATTCTTCGGCTCGACCCAACGTCGACCTCTTTCGAGAAAGACTCTTCGCCCCTAAAATGTTGGCCATCTTAGACTCTGACCACGACCAATGACGTTGTTATGTTTTGGTCCAAATTTCGACCAATACAGTTAGTCCCTCCGTTTATTAAGGTCGTGGCCCCCTTGTCCTTGATGAGTGAATTACACCATGCCCACTATGAGAGAAATTTGGTCGAAACCAGGTTGTTAATGCCCGACAAGGCTGCGATTGGCGTGGATGACGTCAGGTGTTGTCATTGTCACGTGTGTCATCATTGCACGCCTTCCCAAAGCAGGATCTGCACTGTTGGTGCTTTGATTCTGGTGATACAGATAGCTTTTGGCCTCGATTTTAGCGCCACCCAACCCTATAATAAGGGAAAGATTTTTCATTTGAAATTTTCACCGTCTCTTTCTTCTCAGATACTCATTCTTGCATGTGCATTTCTTCTATGTTTCTTGTGACTTCTTCACTCCCAGTTTCCAATTCCTTTCTTGATCACTAACCTTGCCCTCCATATTGTTGCTCGTATCATACTAACTATCATGTCGACTTCTTCCAGTAGTCACGATAATGTTTCTGACGCCACTCTTTTGTCAGTGGCCATTCTTCCTACTGACGAAGAGATTTCGGTTGAGGGGGATGATGGTTTCCCCACCGTTGAAGAGGTGGTTCCAAAAAGCCCTGCGGCTAGGAATGATTTTCCTAAAGGACCTGGTCCCGCTCCTGAACCTGAGCTTTTTGAATCGGGGGATACCGAGTTGGCTGATATGCGGGTTAAATATTGCATCTCCTCTCATATAGAGATCGTCCATGTGAGCACGTGATTTTTACTTATCATATCATCCTATAAAAATCTCAATAAATTAATTGGTTGTTATGAATTTTTGTTGATTTTTTAGTGATTAATTGTGAATTGTTTGCATTTGCATATTCATAATTCATTTTAAAATTATTAAAATCGCATCACCATTATCAAAGAATTATGAACTTATTACTTGTAATTAATTGAATTAAAAATAGGCGAATAGTGGGTATTTGATGTAACGTGGTTTTAGCAACTAATTACTAAAGTTAATCATTCTATCCAATAAATCATAGATTTAATTAGGAATATAAAATTAGTTGTTTTACTCTTAATTAATCTGTAATTAGAAGAAAAAAAAATAAGGTTTAAAATTAATTACTATATATTTTGGATTTAATTAGGTTTGAATTTAATTAAATTAATGGGTTTAGTAATTAAAAATCTTAAAATTGGACCTGGGCTGAAATTACCCAGGCCCAAGAACCCATCTCTACAATACCTAAATTACCCAGCCCAACAGACCCCATAACCCGGCAACCCCAGTTGGATTTAATGAATCAATCCCAGCCGTTGATCTTCCAAGATCCAACGACTGTGAGCTAGTTAATAGGTTAAGTATTAAAGTGTTCCAAAGCCCCCCACCCCCCCAATGCACTCCTAAGTCTAATACCCTCACCCACTCGTCTCTCACCCCCCCCTTCAGAGACGGCCAACCTCCACCATTCAACCACCGTCCCTCGCCGTCCGGAAATCGCCTCTGGCGACGGAGCTTCTCCAATCGACCCCAAATTTATACCAGATGATCCCCATGACTTCCCCAACCACCTCCATTAAAAGTTTCCTAAAAAAAGCAGTCGATTTTGTTCAATTTCAAATCTGAAAACACCCGAAACCCTAGTTCTTTGCTACAAGCTATTTCGAAGACTTTTAATGGCTCCAACCTACACGGATTAATAGCTCTCAACGAGGGTTATTGATTTCTGTGGGTTTGAGTCATTTTCAAACCCTGCCGGAGTCCTGCCAAGGTCCGGCGACATTCAATTTTTCCGAAAAATCCCTTCAACGGGTATTCCTTGCTTTCCTTTACTATTCTATGCAATATCAAAGCCAAAAAAAAAATCATGTAATCACTGTTTTGGTTGATTTTTGTCTAGTAAGTCTGTTTTTTCAATTGTTCAACCTTATTCTCATTTCTGTCCCCGTTTATGTTTGAAGTTATTTAGCTATTTGTTGAAAATAGAAGGAAGTGCATTTGATTTTTGATTTTTGCAATTGAAAACGAGAATTTGCTTTGCCTAGTATTCTAGAGTTTAGCTCATGACTATTGTTAATCCATGTCTAACTTTCAATATTATCCGCTGTTTGGTTTTGCTCTTGGTCTGCTGAAATATCTAATCGTGTTCGATTATTTGTGTAAATTCTATTATGATTCATTATGTATCATATGAATTACTAAGTGCATGATTTTCATTGAAAAGTAGTAACAGAGTGCTTGAATTATGCCTTAGTCAGAATTCTCGTTTGAAATTAATTGGTTTTACCCTTATTATTATTATTGATTTTGAGATTGACAGTGTATATACATGGACTAACCTAGTTTAATCCTAAACATCAAGATTAACTTAGTTAATTATAACTTCCTAAAAGTAACTTGTTTAACTAGGTCAGCCTAGGTTGATAGTCTTTTAAATGACTAACTAAGTCCTAAAGTCTGTCCAAGATCATTAATTTGGGGTTAGATAACTAAAATAAATCATTTAACCTAGGCTTCATGACTAGTTAAGTTTTTAATTTTAGTAACTAATTAGACTAGATCAGTTAACCTAGGTTAACTAGATTGGCTTAATCAATTAACCTTTAATTAGTTAACCTAACCCTAGTCAAGAACAACCCCTAGTTAACTAAAATGGGTTAACTAGTTTTTAACTAACCAAATTTAAATAATAACCCAAGTGAGTAACCCTGATTACCCAATGGTAAATTCAGGGACTCCAAGGGGTACAATAGGTAATGTGGACTTAGGAAATCAGAATTTTAAGGGTAAAAGAGTTTTTTAATGGGTAGGAAAATTCTAGAATAGGGGCAGTTGTCCCAAAGATAAGGTTGACAGCTGTCCTATGTACTATTTTCAGCTTTTGGATTGGGAATATTCCAAAGAATATCCCATTCCCAAATATCTTATAAATAGACCCCCTCCCTTTAGTCTAGGGGAATTTTTTTTTGGACACTCTGAAAAAAGGCTCTCTTCTAGCTGCTAAAAATACAGAAATACTTTCCATTCAAAAGAAAAAATTTCAAAAAGAAAGTATTATTAGAAAAGAAAAATCTGATTTCTTTTTGAAAATAAGTTTACAAATAGATGAATTAGTTCTCAGTTCCTTTTTGTTTTCTGTTTGGAGTCTGATTGCTGGGAGTCCTAAGCATTTCTACTCAAGATTTCTGGGTTTGTTATTGCTGAGTACTGGTTTTTCCTCAGGTTTTCTGCTTACTGTTGCTGAAATTCTCTTTTCTTGTTGATTACTGCCTACACTTGACCTTTATCTGGTCAAGTTTTCTGCTGTTTTACTCTTAAAGAAAGTACGTATCCATTAATTTGTTCTCAAGGAAATGTTGGATTGAAATTTTCATCTTCTGTTCACTATAAGCTGACTGTTTTTGATATTTGAAGCTCTTTTCTTCTGTTCTATATAACGTGACAATGTGGGTGCGGTAATGAGTTTATGAGTGTGATAAATGTAGTCCTGCTGTTGGTATTTCTTTGTTGGTATATTTTTTTATTTCAGATTATAGGTATATAAATGTAGTTGATACTTGTAATTCTACTTCCTGAAAAAAAAAGCTACACTATGGTGTAGAATCTGACCTTCTCTATGGTCAAGTTCTCTCTATAAGTGTGCAGAAAATATGCTTTCAATTGAGTCTCTTTGGTCAATAAAGAGATTCAACAAGCAAGTCTCTAGATATGTTAGTATTAGCACTAGGGTAGATGAATTGACCCGTCAATGGTCAAATTCACCCCATAATAGTGCACAGAACAGTAGTATAGATGGCTGAAATTCACCCTTTAAAAGGTATACAACATGTATTTAAGAAGGGCTGTAGAGTAAAGAATCTGAACCCTTGTATGGTCTGATTCATTCTCTAAAAAGCCCAAGAATAGTCAAAGTGTTCAAATGAATACTGGCTGAAGTACTGGTATGGTTGTTAAAAATGTCAAACAAGGTTGCATCTCTGGGTGTGAATCAGACTCTCTTTTATAGTCAGATTCAATCTAAGAAAAATGCATAAAACATGTTGCCTTTCTTTCTGGTGAATCTGTGATTACTTGTTAAAAATCTGGTTGTTCATCCATGTGTCATTATAACAGTAGAATTATCTCTTAAAGGCTTCTGTGATTAATTCTATATCCATGAAGTCATAATAGAGTCATTAGATAGCATTAAAGGGTAGTGAATCAGACCTCTTAATGGTCAAATTCACCCCATAAAATGCTTATATATGTTGGTCTGTACGACTTTGATCTTATATAATCGGATGTCACTATGGGAGCAACATTTAAAGGGTCGAATCTGATCTCTGTAATGATCAGATTCAGTCTTTTACAGTGCACATGAGTTCTGTACGGTCCAGTTGGGACTAAAAGCTGAAGAATACAGATCCTAAAGCGTGAAAGTTGTTGGCTTGCACAAGAGCAACAACTAACCTTGTTCCTTTTATTTCTTCTTATTATTAGAACCTGTATATTTAATTTAAGAACAATGTAATAGTGTAATTACAACTTTTTTGTATATACTTTTAGTTGTAATAAGGACTGGACTATATTAAAGTTTGTGAATCAGTTGTACTTCTCGTAATGTTTTTCATGACAGTTATGGAAACTAGAATTCCAGGCCCATTAATTGTGTTAAATACTTTTCTGTTGAATGGTGTGAGGAGTATCAACTCTTTTCCTAAAATATATCGGATAATCTTAATTTAAGAGGCTTCGTTAGTTTACTATTTTTGTTATAAAAGTTGTTCCTTCACGAAAACAAGGATAAAAGGTCTACATTGTATCCGTAAGCAGTATATAAGTATTCATTTATGGTATATAGGTCGAACGAGAAAGGAATCTGATGCCTGTGACATTGTATTTACAACTCAAATCTGCCTCTTTTATTACAATGCAAATGTTAAATGTGTTAGCATATCTGCTCCTGGTTGTTCAGACTGTTCAAATTCGATTCATTTCAAAACTAGCCACAATTAGGATTGGCCAAAAAAGTTGAAATAAATTGGGCTAAAACATGGCCATAGCCCAAAAATATTGTCCTTTAGGTTAGTAGGTTTAATTTTAGACAATCTTCACATACCTTCTAGATAGAATCATGCCCTTTAGATTGAAATTTGATAAAGAGTCGAATATTATTCCAAAACTACCATAACCTACACTCGGGAGTGGCAACTCATGCCCCCGACCCTCAACTCTAAACAACTAATAAAAATGCACATAGCAACCACGGGTGCATTTCATGTGACGTTGTTTCCATGTGTTCCAAAACAACAAGTGCACGCCATCGTGACTTGTTTAAGATAAATCAATAAACGTCCTAATTGGTCTTACAGCTAAAACGCCCCTTCAAATTGAAAACATAGAGAATAATTAAACATTGCCTCAAATAGGCATTCTAAAACCGTCACGACCATAGTCTTGACTGCGTAATCTACATTCGGGTGTGACAACTCCCATCCCCGACTTCAACTTAAAATAATATTAAAATCACGTATTGCAATTGCGGGTGCATTTTCATGTGGCGTAATTGTAATATGTCCAAAAACAAAAGAGTGCACGCCATCGTGACTTATTTCAAGATAAATCCATAAATATTAAAAGAGGCTAAAAAGTGAAAAAGGCTAAAAGAACAATAGGTTTAAAATATGTAAATAATCAGATAATTTAGGCCAAATATTAATAGTTGAGCGACCGTGCTAGAACCACGGAACCCGGGAATGCCTAACACCTTCTCCCGGGTTAACAAAATTCCTTACTCGGATCTCTGGTCGCAGGCAAATTAAAACAGAGTCAAAAGTTCCTCGGTTTGGGATTTTAAAATAAAACGGTGTCCCGGAGCATCGTCAAAAATTCGGGTGGCGACTCTAAAAACGAAAATAAATTCCAAATCCGAATAATGTCACTTAAAGTGGAAAAACTCCCTTATTACCCTTCATTAATCAGGGACAGTAAAAAAAAAGGTGTGACAGCTCTGGCGCGTCTGCTGGGGATCGAACCCAGAATCTCTGGTTCAGGGTTCAAGAATTCAAGCTTATATAACTGTTATGTTTTGGCTTTCCTTATCTCATTTTACGTGTTTAAATCTGATGTGCTAATTTCCATATTTACAACTTTGATATTTATCTGAATTGCATATAAATTGTGTCGAAACCCTTCTTCTCTCTGAGTCTTCTAAATCATCTGGGAAGTGTGCACTTCGTGTGACTTCTTTTCTGTTAGAGTCATCCAAATTTTAGAATGAGGTACAGACAAGTTGTAAAGCCGGTGAAGCTTCTGTATTCCCAGTACGCTGCACCGACCTCGACTCGAGTTGTCTGCTCAGGTAAGCCTTGTCTAGAATAAAACCCCAGGATATAAACCTAGTATAACATAGCCTCATGCCGGATCCCTAGTAGGAACGCTTATTTGCATCACATGCATTTGACTTAGGGGACTCAACACAGGGGTTGGGTCCGTCTAGGACAGGTGTACCCGAAATAAAAGACTATCCTGATTCATCTTACCTGCTACGTATGCATTTATTTGTTTCGGCTTGTGTGTTGACCGGCTAAAAATAAAAACAAACAGAAAAACCAAGAGTGAGGTAGAATAGAAAATTCACCTTGTTTTGAAAATCCCCGTATCCCGAAACTCTGCAAAAATTTTCTGAAAATTCCAAAACAAAGTAAGTAAATGTATATTTTCAACTAGTCAAGATTTTTCCGAACTACGCCTTGTTTTATTTTCACCGGTGTGGGATACGTAGGCAACCCTCATCGGGTCCAACCTTATTTTTCAAAATCAAAATATATGGTCCTAAATAAAATTAGGTGACGCCATTCTTGCATAAATAGCCAGATTGCCCAAACAGGTGTGCAGGATGAATACAGTTGAAAACATTCCCTTCAGGGCCGTTGAGGAAATCCCCTTGGGACTCCATATGTGGTGGAGCGGCTTGGGGGAAGTTAGTAGAAAATCTGCTGTGAAAGCTTTAGGCAGACTTACTGGTCTTCTAAAAATCAAGCCAAGACTGGACATCGTCGAAGCTCTAGTATCATTTTGGGATCCCGCCCACAACGTGTTCCACTTTTCAGACTTTGAGTTGACACCCACGCTAGAGGAAATAGCGGGGTATGTTGGTCTCAATAACAATCTTAGAAGTCGGTATCCGGTGGCACCCAGGGCGGTAACTCCACATAAGTTCTTGGATCTTTTGAACATTAGTCGGGACGTCCAGAACCCATACCTATCCGAAGGTTTTTGCACTTTCTATTTTCTGTACAAACGTTATGGAGATCCTCGGGGCTGTGAAGCTGACAACACTGGTCTAACTCACAAAGACCAGGCTAAATGGGAAGCCCGCCGGGGGCTAGCTTTCGTGGTAGCATTCCTGGGCACCTTGATCTGCCTAAGGAGTGACGGACTCATAGATATCGGACTGGTAGGGATGGAAGATTTCATGATAAAAAAGTCCAATGGCACCCTTATACCATTGGTTTTAGCTGAGATTTACCGTGCCTTGACGATTTGCCAGTCTGGAGGAAAATTATTTGAAGGGTGCAATCTGCTCCTACAAATTTGGATGATCAAGCACCTCTGTCACCACCCAGGCTACATGAACTACGGCTTAACAGGTTTGAATTGTATCGAAGAACATGGTACTCGGGTAGAGGGCCACAAATTTCCTGAGGGCACAGAGTCCTGGCACTCACATTTGAGTTCATTGACTGCCGACCGAATCGAGTGGACATTCGGGTGGCTCCCTGTCGGCGAGGTTATCAATATATCTACTGAGGTGTGCTATATTTTGTTAATGGGTCTGCGAAGCATTCAACCATATGCCCCCCATCGAGTCTTACGGCATTTGGGAAGACAATAGAGTGCTCCACATGATGAGGACTTAAGCCAACAAGCCATTGAGTTATGTCCAAGAGTTGCATTTCCTGAAGGCAGGGTCCGTCAAATATGGAATGAGTGCAGATTTTTAGAACCTCAAACTCGGGTAAGAAATTTATCCAAGGGGGAAGTGGAGCCCGCCTACACTTATTGGTATGGCAGAAGAGGCAGAGAGCACCAAGAACCAGAGCGACCTGCAAAAAGACCTCACGTACAACATTTTACTGAGCAGACGCAAGAACACTGGGTCTGGTTAGAGAAGGAAAACAACTACCGGGGTACAATAAGTAAACTGGAGGCCCAAATCAGGGAGCTCAAATTTGAAAACACTTTACAAACTGCTGCAGCCGAAGGAGAAAGAAACCGGTTGATCAAAGAAAATGAGGCCCTCCGGGCTCAGATCCAGAAAATGATGATAGCCATTGAAAACCTTGAGAGAAGCAGAGCTGACGAAAGACTCGTCACCAGCCTCAGGCAAAAGTTGTGTAGTTATGGTGATGACTTGGATAAAGCCGAAGAGGATCTGAACCAAGTTCGGGAAAAATTGGCAAAGAATGCGGAAGAAAGAGCAGAATTCGTGTAAAAAATGAAGAGAAAGCATGACCAAGAAGTTATGAGCTTAAAAGAAAGGATGGACACCTTTGAAAACGAAACGGCCAAGAAAGCAAAAAGATTTAAAGCAGAAAGGGAACAGTGCTACGCCATGATAGCTCAGTTGGAAGACGAATTGCAACAATGGCAAGAGCAGAGTCACAAAGGCGCCTAGGTTTTAGAGGCAAGATCCCAGCAGATCAGGCATCTACTTCAGGAAAAAGGTGTCATCAGGCAAAGAGTCCGAGATATAGCCGATTACATTGTCACCAAATGACAGGAATGCGCATATATGACTCAGACCACCTTCTTCTCAGCGGTAATGATCTTCATCCACAAGATAATGGATGACCTATGCCTCCTCCAGCAAGATATGGTACGCAGGCCCGTGGCAAGGCCGAATGATGCCCCACAAGTCCCTGGAGCATTGGAAGCTTTGATTTACTCTTGATGTTTTCTCGAGTCTGTATTTTGTTTTCCTGTCACAGTCCTATCTCAGTCCACTGTAGCTTTTACATTTCCAAGAAAAGTATGTGTTGAGTCTGTTTTGTAATTTTAGAATTTCCAAAAGTGGGCTAAATTTTTTTGTAATTGTAAGTATTTTTAATGAATGAAAGTTTTAGAAAAATATTTATTTATCCCTTGAACTACGTGATGATCTGATTCACGCGGCGCCGTGATATGTAGGAAATCCACATAGGATTCGATCGTAACCTTAAGAAAGGAAAGCCAGTAAGGAATAAAAGAGCGGAAAATAATAATAGAAGAAGGAAAGAACGATAAAAAAGGGAAAAGTTCAAAACCGAGAAATAAAGCCGGGGTGAAATACACAACTGTTGAAAAACATATAGAAAGCATTTAATTTCCTAGGTGCATTGCATACCCCAAACGTGCGATTCCCCATGAGATAAATGCTTCAATCCAACGTTTTGTTGTTTCAATCTCTGAAAGGTGTTTTTAGGTGGTTGGTTTTGCGGTAACCTGGCTTCCTATCCTTACTTCACTAGATTAAAATGGAGCATAGGAATTACATCCGAAAGTCACTTATCAATCGTCAACTCTTCCGTGGAAGACCTGAATCCAGCCATCCCAACATCTGAGTCAGCAACAGATGAAGAGAACAGGACTGTGTTGCCGTATGCTGGAAATGTGGGACGCATGGTCCAATGGTAGGAACCGCCCAGTACCATCCCAGGTTTCCCAGAAATAATTCCCAGGGCAGGGGGACATCCAACATCCCCATAAGTTACCCAGCCACGCCATTTGGATATCCAACTATGTCCGCTCACTTTGCCGGAAGGCCTTCTGAGGTTCGCCCCCAGGCTCTGTTTTCCGGTGTATCTTCCAACATCTTCACCGCACCACCAATCTCTGCCACGGCTCCACCGTCTATCTCTGGGCCAAGCTTTGAACCACCAACATTCACATTCCAAACACCGTTTGTCCATCTGGATACCATTCATGTTACTCCCAATGCATACCCCCAACAACCACAGTATGAGGTCACTTTGGGACAAGATAAGAAAAGCCCCGAGCACGAAGAAATGGCTCGGAAAATGAAGAGTATTGAGCAGAGCCTCAAGAATATACAGGGGATGAGCGGTCAGAAAAGCGTCTCTTATGCAAACTTGTGCATATTCCCGCACGTCCACTTGCCTCTTGGGTTTAAAACCCCCAAGTTCGAAAAATATGACGGACATGGGGACCCCATAGCTCATTTGAAAAGGTACTGCAACCTTCTCCGGGGATTAGGTGGGAAAGAGGAACTTCTCATGGCATATTTCGGAGAAAGATTGACAGGGATTGCATCAGAATGGTACATGGACCAGGATATATCCCGCTGGCACATATGGGATGACCTGGCACGAGACTTTGTTCGGCAATTCCAATACAACGTGGATATCGCTCCAGATAGAAACTCTTTATCAAATCTTAAAAAGAAATCCTCAGAAAGTTTCAGAGAATACGCTATTAAGTGGCGTGAGCAGTCTTCCAGGGTCAAACCTCTGATGGATGAGGTGGAAATGGTTAGTGTCTTTCTACAAGCACATGAAGCTGATTACTTCCAAAATATGATGTCCGCCATGGGCAAACCATTTACGGAAGCAATCAAAATTAGAGAAATGGTTGAGAATAGTCTGAAAACCGGTTATATCCTGAGCCAATCTGCCATAAAAGCAACCTCTCAGGCCATCC
The DNA here is from genome assembly GCA_005239505.1 of Nicotiana paniculata. Lineage (NCBI taxonomy): Eukaryota > Viridiplantae > Streptophyta > Magnoliopsida > Solanales > Solanaceae > Nicotiana > Nicotiana paniculata. The sequence goes on along the minus strand of ML302460.1, from coordinate 19,750 downwards.
AAAGCGGATCTGAGAGTGCAGCCAACAAAAAGAAGAAGGAAGAACGGGCCATGATGGCTTCCGATGTCAGGAATTCTCGACAATACCCACGCCCATTTCCCAAAGCTTCCCAACACTACTATCCTCACCAAGACGCAACTTATACTACTTCCCCTTTTCCCTATGCAGTGATGAATGCTCAGCTGCATCCCAGGCCACAACAACAATACAACCATAACAAAACTCCACCCCCGAGAAATAACCATTTTCCACCAGCTCCCTGTAACCCACGCCCTACTCAAAACAATTATCCATACAACACCTACCCCCGTGAACCACCGAGCAGACCTGACTTCACTCCCATCGGTGAGCCGTATTCAAGCCTTTCCCCAAAGTTAGTACAGATGGGGCTTCTGCTGCCTGTACCTCCGACCAGGCAAAACCCAACATCATTGTCATACAAGCGGGGTACCAATTGTGCCTACCATTCCGGAGTAGAAGGGCACGACACGGAGGATTGCTGGACCCTCAAAAGGGCTGTGGAAAGCCTTATAGAACAAAAGAAGGTGGTGTTAAGGGATGAAGAGACTCCCAATGTGACAAACAATCCATTGCCCATTCACAATAATGGGCCCGTCATTGGTATGATTTTCGAAGACCAGGACTTTGATCCAGCTTTAAAAGCTACCATCGCCATCGCAGATATGGAGAAAAAGCCCAAGGAGGCACCCAAACCAGTCAAGGAAATGAAGAAGAGTAACCCCGTCCCCCAGGCCACGGGGAAGGCTGAAGCCAAGACAAATATGGGACTCGCTAAAGACACTGTTCTTGACGTCCCCAAGGCACCCAGGAGGGAACAAAGTGTGTTGAGTCCTCCCAGAAGGTTAGAATTCAACAAAACAACGATGAACGGCCCAAAAATGTACGTGTCGAAAGGGACGTATGTGGAGCGGGGGCAAATAATTTCACCAAGATGAATGAGCCCGTGGTTATTAGCCGCGCGTTGCAGACTCCCGTGAAGAATACTACTGCCGTCCCCTGGAATTAGAACAAGACGTTGGTGACGTACAAAGGAAAAGAAATTACTGGGGAAACAAGTGAGATAAACTCATTAGAGAAATACCTTAACCTGGAAGAACTGAACAAAAGCAAGCAGAAACGCTTTCCGCCTAAAAGATGATCAGTGCCGGAGAGGCAGAAGAATTCTTCAAAAATATGAAAACCTCTGAATACGCCATAATTGAGCAGCTCAAAAAGTCCCCCACTCAGGTCTCACTTCTATCCTTGTTGATAAGTTCAAACGAGCATCAGAAAATCCTGATCAAAACACTTAATGAAGCATATGTTCCGGCCGAGACCACAGTCGAGCAAATGGAAAGAATGGCGGAACAATTTCGAAGTCAACCAGATCTCATTTAGAAAAAATGAATTGCCTCCAGAAGGGGTTACCCACAACAAAGCTCTCCACCTAACTGTTAAATGTGAAGGGTACTATGTGAAAAGAGTTATGGTGGACGGCGAATATGGGGTTGATATTTTCCCTCTCTCGACTCTACAAAGAATGGAGATCGGAACTGAGAGAATTAGGCCCAACAATGTGTGCGTCCATGCATTCGATGGCATCAAGAGAGACACAATCGTGGAGATTGATTTGGTCTTGACAATCGGCCCTGTAGATTTTGAAGTGACATTCCAGGTCATGGATATGGATACTTCCTACAATTATCTCCTAAGAAGGCCTTGGATCCATGCAGCGGGGGCATTGCCATCTACTCTCCACCAGATGATTAAGTTTGAGTATGAAGACTAGGAAATTGTGGTCCATGGAGAGGACGAGCAATCTATTTATAGGACCCATCAGTCCCATGCCTGGAACAAGAGAAGGCAGTGAGCACATAGTCTATCAGGCTTTCGAGATTGTGGTTGCGGACCAATACGAGGAAGGAACCCCGTGCCCTCAACCCTTCCTATCAAATGCATCAATTATGGTCGCTAGCGACATGATTAAACATGGGTACACACCTGGAAAAGGGTTCGGGGTGTCCTTGCAAGGCATTAAAGAACCTATCACCTTGCCTACCAGTAAGAAGTTCTTCGGCATAGGGTTCAAGCTACTCCCGACAATGAACAATGGGCTGACCATCGTAAGAAAAATGGTTGGGTATTGCCTCAGCAGATCTCGAACATCACCGAATCATTCGTCAAGCCAAAATACGTAGAGGAAGAGGAGGAGGCTTTCAAGGCCGAAGAAGTTGAAGAAATCTACGGAGCAATGAGACAGATGTTGTATGAGGCTCATATGGTCCAACCAGGAGAAGGCTCCAGCACTGCTGAAGTGCAGTATATGGGGCCTGACGCCAAGTTGCAAAATTGGAAGGCTACTCCATTCCCCGTCCGGCGGGAGTCCCGGTAGTTCAGCTTTTGCCATCTTTTCTGCACTATGAGTTATTTCAGGGTGTAACTCAAGTTTTTTTTAATTTCTTGCCTTTTGAATTCTGATGTATACCCTCCTATGTTCAAATTCAATGAAATGAAATCAAAATTTCATCGTCTATTATTCTTTGTTTGTTTATTTTTCTTATTTTTTCAATCCTAATAATGCGGCCTTAAAAAACATGACATGCTTGCGGACTTCATGCTCTGATCTTAATACGCTGTCTAACTTCGAAATAATCAATCAAGAACCGGAATATGATGAAGAAGAGGCTTTTAGGGAAATAAATCGAGAATTGGAACAATTCGAGAATAAGCCTAAGCCAAACTTAAACGAAACAGAATCCGTTAACTTCGGTAATGCAGAGGAGATTCAAGAAACCATGATAAGCGTCCACACAGATGAAAGAACTAGGGACGCCTTGATTCAACTCCTATTTGAATTCAAAGACGTGTTTGCTTGGTCCTATGACGACATGCCCGGACTAAGTGTGAACTTGGTGGTACACAAATTGCCAACCTACCCCGGTTATCCACCTGTCCAACAAAAGCAGAGGAAATTTAAAACAGACATGAGTGACAAGACCAAAGAAGAGGTTGCTAAACAACTAAAAGCTGGAGTAATCCAAGTGGTCCAATACACGACCTGGTTGGCCAATGTGGTTCTGGTACCTAAGAAGGACGGAAAGGTTCGAGTATGTGTCGATTATCGAGATCTGAATAAAGCGAGTCCCAAAGATAATTTTCCACTGCCAAACGTACATATCCTAGTTGACAATTGTGCCAAACATGAGGTACAGTCTTTTGTCGATTGCTATGCCAGATATCACCAGGTGTTGATGGATGAAGAGGATGCAGAAAAGACAACCTTCACTACACCCTGGGGAACCTACTGTTATCGGGTCATGCCATTTGGTCTGAAGAACGTTGAGGAAACTTATATGAGAACCATGACTTCCATATTCTATGATATGATGCATCTGGAAATTGAGGTTTACATGGATGATGTGATCATTAAATCCAGGACGTAAGATGACCATGTGCTGCATTTGAGGAAATTCTTCGAACGCCTGCGTAAACATGATATGAAATTAAACCCAGCCAAATGTGCCTTCGGAGTTCCATCCGGAAAATTACTGGGGTTTACAGTCAGTTGACGGGGCATCGAGCTGGACCCGACGAAGATAAAGTCTATTCGGGATCTCCCACCTCCAAGAACCAAGAAGGAGGTATTGACTCTTCTAGGTAGGTTGAATTACATTAGCAGGTTCATCGCTCAGTTGACATCCACATGTGAGCCTATATTCAAGTTGTTAAATAAAGATGCAGCCATCAAATGGACAGACAAATGCCAGGACGCTTTTGACAAGATCAAAGAATATATGTCGAATTTGCCAGTGCTAGTCCCACCAGAACCAGGGAGAACTTTGTTACTATACCTGACAGTGTTGGAAAATTCCTTTGGGTGTGTTATCGGGCAACATGACGCAACCGGGAAGAAAGAGCAGGCCATATATTACTTGAGCAAGAAGTTCACAAGCTACGAAGCCAAGTATACTCTGTTGGAAAGAACTTTATGTGCTCTAACTTGGATTGCTCAGAAGCTCCGACATTATTTGTTGGCTTATACCACCTACCTCATCACTAGGTTGGATCCTTTGGAGTACATATTCCAAAAGCCAATGCCCACCGGGAGATTAGCAAAAGGACAAATCTTGCTCACAGAATTCGACATTGTCTATGTCACCCACACAACCATGAAAACTCAAGCATTGGCCGATCATCTAGCTGAGAATCCGGTTGATGATGAATACCAACCTTTGATCACTTATTTTCCGGATGAGGAAGTCAATTTCGTCGAAGTAATGTCGGAAGGCACTGACACCTGGAAAATGTTCTTCGACAGAGCAGCCAATGCAAAAGGTATTGGGATAGGGGCAATCTTGATCTCGCCCACAGGACAACACTATCCTGCCACAGCCCACCTCCGTTTCTTCTGTACAAACAATACTGCAGAGTATGAAGCTTGTATAATGGCCATGAACATGGCCATTGACATGGATGTAGAAGAGTTATTGATCATGGGGGACTCCGATTTGATCATCAAGCAGGCTCAGGGAGAGTGGGAAACTCGAGATGTTAAGCTCCTTCCCTACAGACAGTATGTGGAGGATCTTAGCAAGCGATTCAAAGCTGTCGAGTTCAGATATATTCCTCGGTGCCGCAACGAGTTAGCCGACGCACTGGCCACCCTAGCTGCAATGCTTCCATATCCGGGTAATGTTCACATAGACTCGTTGGAGATTCAAATCAAGAAAAAACATGGTTATTGCAACACGGTCTAAGTAGAACCCGACGTTCAACCATGGTATCATGATATTAAAAGATTCTTGAAGACAAAATAATATCCAGAGCAAGCCAACGGAGACCAAAAGAGAACCATCCTAAGGCTTGCCAGCAGTTTCTTCCTAAATGGGGAAGTACTGTATAAAAGGACTCCCGATCTAAATCTATTAAGATGTGTAGACGCCAAAGAAGCCGAAAGGGTTATGAGCAAAGTGCATTCAGGAGTATGTGGTCCCCACATGAATGGGTACGTCCTCGCAAAGAAAATCTTGCGGGGTGGATATTATTGGATGACCATGGAGAAAGATTGTTTCGGTTTCGTCCGGAAGTGCCATAAGTGTCAAATACATGGCGACTTAATCCATCCACCACTATCAGAATTGCATCCTATGTCAGCACCCTGGCCGTTTGTTGCCTGGGGAATGGATGTCATTGGTCAATCGAGACAAGGGCCTCAAACGGACACAAATTCATCTTGGTTGTTATCGACTATTTCACAAAATAGGTCGAGGCAGTCACGTTCAAAGCTGTCACTAAGAAAGCGGTGGTGGATTTCGTGCATTCTAATATCATCTGTCATTTTGGTATCCCAAAAACTATCATTACCGACAATGCTGTGAATCTGAAGAGTAACTTGATGAGGGAGGTGTGCGAACAATTCCAAATCACACACCGCAACTCCACCCCTTACCGGCCCAAAGCCAATGGTGCCGTTGAAGCAGCAAACAAAAAAATCAAGAAAATTCTCAAGAAATGATTCAAACATCCAGGCAATGGCACGAGAAGCTGCCTTTTACATTGTTGGGATATCGCACGACCGTACGCACGTCGGTTAGGGCTACTCCTTACCTATTGGTTTATGGCACTGAAGCCGTAATACCCGCATAAGTTGAAATTCCTTCCCTTCGGATTATTGTCGAAGCAGAAATTGAGGATGATGAATGGGTCAAAACCCGACTAGAACAATTAACTCTGATTGATGGGAAAAGGATGGTCGCAGTGTGCCACGGACAGTTGTACCAACAAAGAATGGCCCGCGCTTACAACAAGAAAGTGCGACCTAGGAACTTCGAAGTGGGTAAACTTGTCTTAAGACGTATCCTCCCGCACCACGAAGAGGCGAAAGGAAAATTCACCCCGAATTGGAAAGGTCCGTACATCATAAGGAAATTGCTACCAAAATGAGCGTTATACCTAGGGGACATCGAAGGAAATGACGCCGAAACGACTGTCAATGCAGATGCAGTCAAAAGGTACTATGTTTGATCCTCCATGTAATATTAAATGTTCTCCGATTGAGGTGACGAAGGTTTTCATTCTCGCTACCCAAACACCATTAACCCTTTTTGCAAACCCTTTGAGCCGGTTACTCTTCTTCGATTACCCTCTTTGGAACCCGAAAGTGTTATTGGAAAAAAGAATATTTGCTTGATTGAAAAATGAAAAATTAAAGAAAAAGAAAAAGAAAGAGGAAAAAGAATAAAAAAAAAAAATGATAATGAAATGTAAAAAAAAAAGAAAAAAGAGAAAGAACAAAAGAAAAATAGAAAAATCAAAACAAAAATAAAATGTTTCCCTGAACTACGTCTGACTTGATTCCGAAAGGATACGTAGGCAGCCTCTCCCTGGGGTTCTGTCACACCAAAATAAAATTTCACATTTTCCCAAGAGTTTAAGCTGGGGAAAATGTTGTGTCCAGCGATGTTTTCACATAAAAAGTTCCAAAGTTGTAATTCAATACAGATTCTTTTCACAAAAAAAAACCTATTCAAGTCCTTCCCTTCAATCGGCAAAGATATCTAAATTTGGAGGATACACTGTTGGATCTGGTGCAAGCCAATAAGAGAAATAAAATGAGAAAGTCTTATCGGTGAAAACCCACACGGGCACCTGAGAAATTAAAAATGAGAGAGTCTTTTTAGTGAAAACTCGCAAAGAGCACTACAAGGCGATGGTGAGAAGAGAAATGAGAGAGGTTAGTTGGTGAAAACCCGCAAAGGGTGCCACTGATCGAAAATGATGATGGGTCACTGACATGGACACAGTCCGGGGCAAGGTTTCTCAATCTCGAGGTGATGGTTGGGATGAATTTCTGAGAGTCGGACGGTTTACACGGATCATGCATCAGTCCAAAAGGCATGTCATGTTCATTGAAGTCCGCATGCGATCCAGATAAGTCCTTCCTTCCTTTCCCCGAAAGGGATACCTCTCGTTTAAACTCATTATCCATTCTGTCATTTATTGTTTCTCAATCCTTTTCGGTCTAACTCTATTCCTGAAATAAGACAAAGAAAGGATGGCAAAACTGATTTACAGGGGTCTCATTTGACGCGAACCAACATGTAAAGGGCACCGAGCCTCACCAGGGGAATCAAGTCGATCCCAACTAGCCGCAACGGCCGATGATGTAAACACAACTCTTGAAAGGAGAAGATCAAATCAAAATAACTATGAAGGCAATTGAAGGGAAAGGTTAATTCCCACGCTGCTAACCCTCTCGGCAAAGTCTGAAAACAAAAGCGCTCCCGTTGCTTTAAATTAAACACAGGGGGAAAACCAGAAATGGAAGGCCGATAAAGGCGAATTAAAATTGGAAAGGTTAAGTCCCCCGAGACTAACCAGTGCGGCAGAATTTGAGGGGCAAAAAATTCCTCCCGAATACTCCAGAAATCCAAAGCGAAGCAAGTGAAAGGCCTACAAAGGCAGAATAAAGCTGAAACATTGGGTCCCACGTGACCGGTCACCACGACGAAATCTGGAAAGCCAAGGTCCCCGGGTTTGGAAAGGAAACCCAATCCCCAACAAACAAGCAAACAGTTCAGATCTTCGTCAAAAGAGCCGAGATCAAACCATTGAAATAATCAAGGCCGCAAAACCAACCACCATTTCAAACTAACAAATTGTTCTTTGTTGAAATAAGAAACAGGTGCAACTCAAAAGCAACCGTGCAAAAAGCAGGTGAAACCAAGAGAAAGGCGCAAGAGCTAAAAGCAGCTCTGCAGCAACAACTCCAAAAGAGAAGTTTTCTCCAAAATCCTTTCTCGCATTCATTAAAAAAAAGTGTTGAAAACAGATCAAACCTGAAGTGGTATAGGGTCTTCAGACATTGGCTCCACCTTTTCCGACAAAGGGTATACACTCCCTAGTCGATGCCAATTAAGGATATACACTCCCTAATTGATGCTTTTCTTTTCCAATTAAGGGTATACACTCCCTAATTGATGTTTTACTTTTCCAATTAAGGGTATACACTCCCTAATTGATGTCTTGCTTTTCCAATTAAGGGTATACACTCCTTAATTGATGTTTTACTTTTTCAATTAAGGGTATACACTCTCTAATTGATGTTTTTCTTTTCCAATTAAGGGTATGCACTCTCTAATTGATGTTTTTCTTTTCCAATTAAGGGTATACACTCCATAATTGATGTTTTACTTTTCCAATTAAGGGTATACACTCCCTAATTGATGTTTTTCTTTTCAAATAAAGGGTATACACTCCCTAATTGATGTTTTACTTTTTCAATTAAGGGTATACATTATTGATGTCGTGCTTTTCCAATTAAGGGTATACACTCCCTAATTGATGTTTTACCTTTCCAATTAAGGGTATACACTCCCTAATTGATGATTTTTTTTCCAATTACGGGTATACACTCCTTAACTGATTTTTTTTCTCGACACGGGTGCACACGCTCCCTAGTCGATGCTAATTAAGGGTATACACTCCCTAATTGATGTTTTACCTTTCCAATTAAGGGTATACACTCTCTAATTGATGTTTTTCTTTTCCAATTAAGGGTATACACTCCCTTAATGATGCTTTCATTTTCCAATTTACTCCCTAATTGATTTTCTTTTCCAGACATAGGTGCACACGCTCCCTAGTCGATGCCAATTAAGGGTATACACCCCTTAATTGATGTTACGTTTCCAATTAAGGGTATACACTCCTTAATTGATGTTTTACTTTTCCAATTAAGGGTATACATTCCCTAATTAATATTTTCTTTTCCAATTAAGGGTATACACTCCCTAATTGATACTTTTCCTTTCCAGCATAGGGTATACAATCCCTAGTTGATTTTATTTTGACACCCTAGTGGATTTCGCTTTGAGATTTAGGGTATCCACTCCTTAGTCTGCAATAACTCTGGACGCGTTGCTCCCGGCTTTTTACCGCTTTCAATTACAAAATAGTGTAGTGTCCTTGCAGTAACTCACAAAATTTCCTACTAAAAACTGGGGCAGAAAATTTCGTTCGTTTGTTTTGATTTTTGTGCAGATTACATTTTTAGGACATTGGACTCGAGACGACCAAAAGAAGAAGTTTTGATCCAGAATAAAGAAAAGAAGAAAAAGAGAATACCAAACCCAAGGTGCAAAAGCGTAAATGATATAGACTGCTCAAGACATATTGAAGTCACAAGCTATGCATGCCCTTTCTTGATCTGAATAGCTGAAGAAGATTAAACCAGCACCTGCGGCTAACAAGCATCAAGATCCAGGTCGGAGTCAGCAGAAGATCAAGACTCAAGACCAAGTCTTAGATAGGAATCTTGAAACTAACAGCTGATAGGTTAGTTTAGTCTTTTTCATTTTGATTTTGGTGTAATAAGGAGCTCAGCAAGCAGTAAGCAACAACAACAACAACAATAGTGAAATCACAGCTTACTCGGTAGCCCCAGCTACCAAAACTTCCAGAACTACACTGACCTGATTCCTTTATAGCCAAGGATATGTAGGAAACCTTTGAAGCAAGGTTCGGTCAAGCTTTTCCAAAACGCTTCACAATGGAACATATGAATGGGTAAAAGTCGTTTATTGCTGCTCACTTTGTCTTTGTCCGAAAAATCTTCGTGTTTCCGAGCAAAGAGGGGCAGCTGTGAGCACGTGATTTTTACTAATCATATCATCCTATAAAATCTCAATAAATTAATTGGATTTTATGAATTTTTGTTGATTTTTAGTGATTAATTGTGAATTTTTTGCATTTGCATATTCATAATTCATTTTAAAATTATTAAAATCGCATCACCATTATCAAAGAATTATGAACTTATTACTTGTAATTAATTGAATTAAAAATAGGCGAATAGTGGGTATTTGATGTAACGTGGTTTTAGCAACTAATTACTAAAGTTAATCATTCTATCCAATAAATCATAGATTTAATTAGGAATATAAAATTAGTTATTTTAGTCTTAATTAATTTGTAATTAGATAAAAAAAATAAGGTTTAAAATTAACTACTACATTTTTTGGATTTAATTAGGTTTGAATTAAATTAAATTAATGGGTTTAGTAATTAAAAAGCTTAAAATTGGATCTGAGTTGAAATTACCCAAGCCTAAGAACCCATCTCTACAATACCCAAATTACCCAGTCCAATAGACTCCATAACCCGGCCAGCCCCAGTTGGATTTAATGAATTAATCCCAGTCGTTGATCTTCCAAGATCCAACGGTTGGGAACTAGTTAATAGGTTAAGTATAAAAGTGTTCCAAATCCCCCTCACCCCCAATTCACTCCTAATTCTAATACCCTCACCCACTCGTCTCTCACCCCCCTTCATAGACCGGCCAACCTCCACGATTCAACCATCGTCCCCCGCCGTCCTCCGCCGGCTGGAAATTGCCTCCGGCGACGGAGCTTCTCCAATCGACCCCAAAATTATACCAGATGATCCCCATGACCTTCCCAACCACCTCCCATTGTTAGTTTCCTCAAAAAATGAGTCGATTTTCTTCAATTTCAAATCTGAAAACACCCGAAACCCTAGTTCTTTGCAACAAGCTATTTCGAAGACTTTTAATGGCTCCAACCTACACAGATCGATAACTCTCAACTAGGGCTATTGATTTCTGTGGGTTTGAGTCATTTTCAAACCCTGCCGGAGTCCGGCTAAGGTCCGGCGACCTTTAACTTTTTCGACAAATCCCTTCAACGGGTATTCCTTGCTTTCCTTTACTATTCTATGCAATATTAAAGCCAAAAAAAAAATCATGTAATCACTGTTTTGGTTGATTTTGTCTAATAAGCCTGTTTTTTCAGTTGTTCAACCTTGTTCTCATTCTGCCCCCGTTTATGTTTGAAGTTATTTAGCTATTTGTTGAAAATAGAAGGAAGTGCATTTGATTTTTGATTTTTGCAATTGAAAACAAGAATGTGCTTTGTCTAGTATTCTGGAGTTTAGCTCATGACTATTGTTAATCCATGTCTAACTTTCAATATTATTTGTTGTTTGGTTTTGCTCTTGGTCTGCTGAAATATCTAATCGTGTTCGATTATTTGTGTAAATTCTATTATGATTCATTATGTATCATATGAATTACTAAGTGCATGATTTTCATTGAAAAGTAGTAACAGAGTGCTTGAATTATGCCTTAGTCAAAATTCTCGTTTGAAACTAATTGGATTTACCCTAATTATTATTATTGATTTTGAGATTGACAGTGTATACTCATGGACTAACCTAGTTTAATCCTAAACATCAAGATTAACTTAGTTAATTATAACTTCCTAAAAGTAACTTGTTTAACTAGGTCAACCTAGGTTGATAGTCTTTTAAACGACTAACTAAGTCCTAAAGTCTGTCCAAGATAATTAATTTGGGGTTAATTAACTAAAATAAATCATTTAACCTTGGCTTAATGACTAGTTAAGTTTCTGATTTTAGTAACTAATTAGACTAAATCAGTTAACCTAGGTTAACTAGATTGACTTAATGAATTAACCTTTATTTAGTTAACCTAACCCTAGTCAAGAACAACCCCTAGTTAACTAAAATGGTTTAACTAGTTTTTAACTAACCAAAGTTAAATAATAACCCAAGTGAGTAACCCTGATTACCCTATGGTAAATTCAGGGACTCCAAGGGGTACAATAGGTAATGTAGACTTAGGAAATCATAATTTTAAGGGTAAAAGGGTCTTTTAATGGGTAGGAAAGTTCTAGAATAGGGGCATCTGTCCCAAAGATAAGGTTGACAGCTGCCCTCTGTACTATTTTCAGCTTTTGGATTGGGAATATTCTAAAGAATATCCCATTCCCAAATATCTTATAAATAGACCCCCTCCCTTTAGTCTAGGGGGATTTTTTTTGGACACTCTGAAAAAAGGCTCTCTTCTAGCTGCTAAAAATACAGAAATACTTTCCATTCAAAAGAAAAAGTTTCAAAAAGAAAGTATTATTAGAAAAGAAAAATCTGATTTCTTTTTTAAAAACAAGTTTACAAATAGATGAATTAGTTCTCAGTTCCTTTTGGTTTTCTGTGTGGAGTGTGATTGCTGGGAATCCTAAGCATTTCTACTCAAGATTTCTGGGTTTGTTATTGCTGAGTACTGGTTTTTCCTCTGGTTTTCTGCTTGTTGTTGCTGAAATTCTCTTTTCTTGTTGATTACTGCCTACACTTGACCTTTATTTGGTCAAGTTTTCTGCTGTTTTACTCTTAAAGAAGGTATGTATCCATTCGTCTGTTCTCAATGAAATGTTGGATTGAAATTTTCATCTTCTGTTCACTATAAGCTGGCTGTTTTTGATATCTGAAGCTCTTTTCTTCTGTTCTATATAAGGTGACAATGTGGGTGTGGTAATGAGTTTATGAGTGTGATAAATGTAGTCCTTCTGTTGGTGTTGCTTTGATGGTATATTTTGTTTTTTCAGATTATAGGTATATCAATGTAGGTTATACTCGTAGTTCTCCCTCCTGAAAAAAATCTGCACTATGGTGTAGAATCTGACCTTCTCTATGGTCAGGTTCTCTCTATAAGTGTGCAGAAAATATGCTTTCAATTGAGTCTCTTTGGTCAATAAAGAGATTCAACAAGCAAGTCTCTAGATAGGTTAGTATTAGCACTAGGGTAGATGAATTGACCCGTCAATGGTCAAATTCACCCCATAATAGTGCACAGAACAGTAGTATAGATGACTGAAATTCACCCTTTAAATGGTATACATCATGTAGTTAAGAAAGGTTGTAGAATAAAGAATCTGAACCCTTGTATGGTCTGATTCATTCTCTAAAAAGGCCAAGAATAGTCAAAGTGTTCAAATGAATACTGGCTGAAGTACTGGTATGGTTGTTAAAAATGTCAAACAAGGTTTCATCTTTGGGTTTGAATCATACTCTCTCTTATAGGTAGATTCAATCTAAGAAAAATGCATAAAACATGTTGCCTTTCTTTCTGGTGAATTTGTGATTACTTGTTAAAAATCTGGTTGTTCATCTATTTGTGTGATTATAACAGTAGATTTATCTCTTAAAGGCTTCTATGATTAATTCTATATCCATGAAGTCATAATAGAGTCATTAGATAGCATTAACGGGTAGTGAATCTGACCCCTTAATGGTCAAATTCACCCCATAAGATGCTTATATATGTTGGTCTGGACGACTTAGATCTTATATAATTGGATGTCACTGTGGGAGAAACAATTAAAGGGTCGAATATGATCTCTGTAATGATCAGATTTAGTTTTTTACAGTGCACATGAGTTCTGTATGGTCCAGTTGGGACTAAAAGCTGAAGAATACATATCCTAAAGCGTGAAAGTTGTTGGCTTGCACAGGAGCAAAATCTAACCTTGTTCCTTTTATTTTCTTCTTATTATTAGAACCGGTATATTTAATTTAAGAACAATGTAATAGCGTAATTACAACCTTTTTGTATATACTCTTAGTTGTAATAAGGTCTGGACTATATTAAAGTTTGTGAATCAGTTGTACTTCCCGTAATGTTTATCATGACAGTTATGGAAACTAGAATTCCAGGCCCATTATTTGTGTTAAATAATTTTCTGTTGAATGGTGTGAGGAGTATCAACTCTTTTCCTAAAATATATCAGATAATCTTAATTTAAGAGGCTTTGTTAGTTTACTCTTTTTGTTATAAAAGTTGTTCCTTCAAGAAAACAAGGATAAAAGGTCTACATTGTATCCGTAAGCAGTATATAAGTATTCATGTATGGTATATAGGTCGAACGACAAAGGAATATGATGCCTGTGACATTGTATTTGCAACTCAAATCTGCCTCTTTTATTACAATGCAAATGTTAAATGTGTTATCATATCTGCTCCTGGTTGTTCAGACCGTTCAAATTCGAATCATGTCAAAACTAGCTGATTGGCCAAAAGAGTTGAAACAAATTGGGCTAAAACATGGCCATAGCCCAAAAATCTTGTCCTTTAGGTTAGTAGGTTTAATTTTAGACAATCTTCACATACCTTCTAGATAGAATCATGCCTTTAGATTGAATTTGATAAAGAGTCGAATATTATTCCAAAACTACCATAACCTACACTCGGGAGTGGCAACTCATGCCTCCAACCTTCAACTCTAAACAACTAATAAAAACGCACATAGCAACCACGGGTGCATTTCATGTGACGTTGTTTCCATGTGCTCAAGAGCAACAAGTGCACGCGATCGTGACTTGTTTAAGATAAATCCATAAACGTCCTAATTGGTCTTAAAGCTAAAATGCCCCTTCAAATAGAAAACATAGAGAATAATTAATCATCGCCTCAAATAGGCATTCTAAAACCGTCATGACTATAGTCTTGACTATGTAATCTACATTCGGGTGTGACAACTCACATCCCGACTTCAACTTAAAATTATATTAAAATCACGTGTTGCAATTGCAGGTGCATTTCATGTGGTGTAATTGTAATATTTCCAAAAACAAACAAGTGCACGCCATCATGACTTGTTTCAAGATAAATCCATAAATATTAAAAGCGACTAAAAAGTGAAAAAAGGCTAAAAGCACAATAGGTTTAAAATATGTAAATAATCAGATAATTTAGGCAAAATATTAATAGTTAAGCGACCATGCTGGAACCCCGGAACCCGGGAATGCCACCTTCTCCCAGGTTAACAAAATTCCTTACTCGGATCTCTTGTCGCAGACAAATTAAAAAACAGAGTCAAAATTTCCTCGGTTTGGGATTTTAAAATAAAACGGTGTCCCGGAGCATCGTCGAAAATCCGGGTGGCGACTCTGAAAACTAAAATAAATCCCAGATCTGAATAATGTCACTTAAAGTGAAAAAAATCCCTTATTACCCTTCATTAATCAGGGGTAGTGAAAAAGGAGGTGTGACAGTCACTGCAAAGGGTGACGTTGTTCAAGTTTATTGACTTGGGTTCTTCGCCTTCTACGCCTACCCCTTCACGATCGGCTACACTCTGCCTCTTCTATGGTTGGCCGAAGAAATTTTGCCGCTTCTACGACATTTGTCCGACACAACTTTCTCCTTACCTATATAAGGTTTTCCTGATGCTAACTAAATATGCGGAACTGGCCTGTTGCTAGGTTGAATTTTGCCACTTGTTGAACCTGTTCTTGCCTACTTTCTTCAGGGTCACTTTGATACACTTGCAAAGTCGCGGGACGAAGGGATTAGTGGCTGGGATGGACGATAAGGCGGGTCGATTGTTCTGGCATAAATACTTCTTTGTCAGAACTGAGCATTTGGTGGTGGACCCGACGGGGTTTCCCGACAAATGGAATTATAGTGGTAACTGTTTTCTCGTACCCTCCGCCATTCATCCTTTGTTATTTACTTTCTTTACTTTTTGGCTTTTGATATGTTTATCGCATTCTTGTTTTCAGCTGTAAAAAGTTCTCCTTCCCTCGTTCTGTACATGGAGGGTTGGTTGGCTCGTGTGTTGCCTCATGTTGCAGGGATTCACGATTGGGATTCCTTCCATAAGCGCTATGGGTTGAAGGTCCCGTCTCGTAAGTATTCCTAATCCCTCGTTCGGTTTCGTCCTTTGTTGCTTTCAGACTTAACTCCTTGTTTGTGTCACGTTGGCGGGTTTTTAAGAAGGTGAAGATACCTGCCCTTGCTTTTTGTCAGAAGGTGACCTCAGCTGTGATGGAGTTCGCTTTAGTCAAATCTGTGCGAGGTCATGCCGAGACTCAGCAGGCGGAGGAACCCATCTCTTCAGGCGTCAATTTTCCCGACGACGCCCTGTCTCAGCAAGTTCTTCTTCTCACCGACAAGCCCTCTTATGGAGAGGAACCGTCACCGAGGAAGAGGCGAAGGGTGGAGACGGGGAAGGCCGTAGTTGTTGAAGAGACGGAAAGGGCTGCGTTCCTTGGGGCGGGACCGGAATCATTTCACACCGTCGAAGCGATTGTTATGTCCGAGTCTTTTATGATGGAGAGACCTCCCAGGGTGGAGGTGGATGGTGGCGGTAAAGAGCTCGCGCGGGCTGCGAAGGGTAGCTCTTCGTCGATAGCGAGAAAAGGTGGTGATTCCCATGCAGGGGACGTCAATTCGGGCTTTGATTTTGAGCCCGAAGAGGTAACCTTTTGCTATATGTTTTGAGGGCGTACTCGTGCCCATTGTAAAAGAAGACGACTCATGTAACCTGATCAATTTATAATAGAATGCTAACCTTTTGCTATATGTTTTGATTTGTTGTTACTTGTCTTGTTTTGTTGTGATGTTGTTCTTAGGAGGCTGGTCATAGGCTGACTTGGGGTCAAACTTTGGCAAGGCGTAGGAAAGTTTGAGCAAGGTCGAATGTAAAATATTCGAATGAGGCCGAATGTTAGTAATTCGAGCGAGGTCGAATGTTGATAATTAGAACGAGGCTGAATGTTAGTAATTCGAACGAGGTCGAATGTTGGTAATTCCAGCGAGGTCGAATGTTGGTAATTCGAACGAGTTCGAATGTTGATAATTCGAACGAGGTCGTCGAGCAAGGTCGAATGTTGGTAATTAGAGCGAGGTCGAATGTTTGTGATTCGAACGAGGTTAAATGTTGGTAATTTGAGAGAGATCGAATGTTGATAATTCGAACGAGGTCGAATGTAAGTGATTCGAACGAGGTCGAATGTTGGTAATTAGAACGAGGTCCAATGTTGGTAATTTGAATGAGGTCGAACGTTAGTAATTCGAGCGAGGTCGAATGTTGATAGTTTGAACAAGGTCGAATATTAGTAATTCGAACGAGGTCAAATGTAAATGTAGAATGTAGGATGTGGAGCGATTTGGAGTTATGCGAAGAATGTACATGTTGTTTTGTTTATTCATTTCATTGGATAATATACATACTCTGTTCAATATATACATTTAAGAAGTTATCCGTCTACCTAGTCCCTTCATCGGTCTGGCTGGAGTAGCCGATAGGTGGAGCGATGAATACCTAATTCAAACTTCGAGGCGCCCCCTTCATCGCCTCATTAAAAACCTCCTCGGTAAAACCCATCTGGGGATAAAAACCCGAGTGAGGGAAAAAGAGTACGACTTAGAGGGCGTCTGTTTTCAGAAGTTGAAGTACTTGAGGTGAGCGATGTTCCAATTGTTTGGTAACAACTTCCCTTCCATTGTATCTAATTGAAATGACCCTTTGTTAACTGCTGCAGTTATCTTGTATAGTCCGTCCCAGTTGGTTCCTAGATTGCCCTCTCTTGGGTCTTTGCTTACCTGCGTTTTATCCTTGAGCACATAGTCCCGGACTTTGAGTGGTCTGACTCTAGCCTTTTTGTTGTAGTACCGTTCTGCTTGCTGTTTTTGGGAGATCATTATTATGTATGCCATATCTCTTCGTTGTTCTATCTCGTCGAGGTCTTGCTTCCTATTCTCGTAGTTGCTTGGTCCGCTTTCATTGGAGTATCTTAGTCTTGGTTCCCCGAACTTTACTGGTATGACTGCGTCTGTGCCATAGACCAATGAGTATGGAGTTTCTCCTGTGCTTGTCTTTGGCGTAGTGCAGTATGCCCATAGCACTTCTGGTAGTAGTTCTGGCCACAATTCTTTGGTGTCTTCGATTTTCTTTTTCATAATGTTTAATATAGTTTTGTTGGAGGATTCGTCCTGACCATTTCCGGCGGGATGATACGGCATGGAAAGTATTCACTTAATGTGCCATTTATTGAAGAATTCAGCGGTCTTTTTCCCGGTAAATTGTGGCATGTTATCAAAACTGATTTCTTTTGGGATGACGAAGCGACATATGATTTTCCTCCATATGAATGTGATGGCCTCTTGCTCGCGTATTTGGGTGAAAGCCCCCGCTTCTACCCATTTGGAAAAGTAATCAGTCAAAACTAAAAGGAAACTTACATTACCTCGACCTGCCAGGAGTGGTCCTACGATGTCCATTCCCCATTTGATGAATGGCCACGGTGACGTGACTGAGTGGAGGTGCTCGCCCGCTTGGTGTATCATGGGGGCGTACTTCTGAAATTGTTCGCATTTTTTGACGAAGTTGGCGGCTTCTATTTTCATGGTGAGCCAATAATATCCAGCCCGTATAAGGCATCTGATGAGTGCTCGGTTACCGGTATGCGTGCTGCAATGGCCTTCGTGTACTTCTTCAAGTACTCGTCTGATTTGGTTTGGCCCCAGGAAATTTGCCAAGGGACCGCCGAACGTCCTTTTGTACAGGTCGTTGTCGATGATGTTGTCCTGGCTGCTTGCATTCGGAGCTTTCTGGCTTATTTTTTGGCTGGCGAGAGTGTTCCCTCCTACAAGTAAGTTATAATATGTTTGTGCCAATCCCACGTTAAGTTTACAGAGTCTACCTGGAGTTGATCTAATTATGAGTGGAGTAGTATGACGACACTCCCTTTCCGTTTATGCTTTTTGTTGCTGCTGCTAACTTGGCGAGGCCGTGTGCCTTGGAATTTTGAGCTCGAGGTATTTGGTTAAGTCGACATTCGTCGAATTCCGGCAGTAGTTTGTGGATTTTTGTTTGGTACTTTTGTAGCCTTTTCTCCTTGATCTAGTAAGTCCCTGTGACTTGGTTGATGACGAGTTGCGAGTCGCACCGAAGAACGACCCGCTAAGCTCCATATTTGAGGGCTAGTTTTGGTCCTGCAATCACTGCCTCGTGCCCAGCCTCATTTTTAGTCATATCAGGGCATTGTATAGATTGGAGGATGACCTCGCCTGTCGGGACCTCAAGTACGAGTCCCATTCCTGAACCTGACGCGTTAGAAGCGTCTTCGGTGTACAAGACCCACAAGTCAGGTAGGTGGGAAGCAGTACGAGAGGTTTCCTGCTCGACTTCAGGCGTTATCCTGGCGCTAAAGTCGGCTAGTACTTGCGACTTTATCGCCGTTCGCGGCTGATACGTTATATCATGCTCTCTTAGTTCGATGGCCCATTTGGCCAATCTTCCAAATAGTTGGGGCTTTTGTAAAATACTTCTAAGCGGAAGGTCATGACAACTGATATGGGATGGCACTGAAAATAAGGTTTAAGCTTTCGTGAAGCTATGACTAGTGCTAGAGCTAGCTTCTCGAGGTGGAGATACCTCGTTTCGGCATCGACCAGGGTTTTACTAATATAATAAATTGGAGATTGCGTACCTTTTTTTTTCACGGACGAGAACTGCACTTACCGCTACTTCTAACATAGCCAAATATACTAGGAGGCGTTCGCCGGATTCAGCTTTGGCGAGCAGTGGAGTCGAGGATAGATATGCCTTTAGTTCTCTTATGGCCTCGGTATATTTCGAGTTCCATTAGAGTCTGTTGTCCTTTTTGAGGACGTTGAAAAATTTATGGCATCTATCGGAGGATCACGAGATGAATCTCGACAGTGCGGCTATACGGTCGGTAAGCTTTTGCACCTATTTCTTGCTGGTCAGTAATTCAGGTATTCCTTCGATAGATTTGATCTGGTCGGGGTTGACTTCTATGCCTCTTTCAGACACTAGGAAACCGATAAAATTGCCCGAGGTAACGCCGAAGGCGCATTTCTCCGGATTCAGCTTCATGTCATACTTTCTTAGTATATCGAAGGCTTCTTTTAGGTGATCGATATGATCTTCTTTCCTTTCGCATTTGACTAACATGTCGTCTATGTATACTTCTGTTATTTTGTCGAGTCGTTCTTTGAACATCTTGGTGACCAGCCTTTGATAGGGTTCTCCTGTGTTTTCAATCCAAATGGCCTGAATCAATAACAATAAGTCCCTTGGTGAGTTATGAAAGTGGTCTTTTCCTGGTCTTCCTCCTCCATGAG
>ML302458.1:0-55353 GCA_005239505.1 Nicotiana paniculata | reverse complement strand
TTCAAATCCTATATTACTTGTCGACCACGTACACTTGCGTGTGCATTGGGAAATCAATCAACACTCCCATTATAGACTCCCTGTGGATTCGATCCCGACCATTCGGGTAAAAGCTGCACGATCCTTGCCGTCATACTTATATAGTAGTGTGGGTGAGGCGTGATCACTTTTTGGCGCCGTTGCTGGGGATCTCTAACGGTGTGACTATATTTTTGACTAGAAGCGTAGTGTGTTTTTCTTTCCTTCTATTTTTAACTTCCTTGTTTTGTTTACTTAGGTGCAATGGCCGATCCTCTAGGAAATGTGATTCCGGGGGAGGAGGTTTATGACAATCAAGAAGATGAAATTAATCAAATTCCTCCACAAAGAAGAGGTCGACAGGCCAATATACAGGATGATGTCCCAGACCCTCCCCCACCTCCAGCTCCTAGAGCTGCTCCTCGAGTCCTTCCAAATGAGGGGTACGCTAGTGCAATAGTCCCGCCAAAGATTCGAGCGGGGAACTTCCAAATCACAAATGTGATGCTCACTCTCCTAGAGCAAAGAGGATACTTCACCGGAGCCGCCCACCAGAATGCATATAAGCATATAAGCATCTCAAAGGCTTTGTTGATACATGTTGGGGGAGTAAAAAAACTAATGTGTCTGAGGACGCATTACGGTTACGGTTTTTCCCGTTCTCACTTAGGGGAAAGGCATTGGATTGGCTTGAGCGTCTCCCAAACCATTCTATATCCATTTGGGACGAGCTCGCGGATAAATTTATTGCAAAGTGTTTTTCCCCAAGCCACATGGTGGCCCTTCGAGATGAGATTTTGGCATTCAAACAAGATCCAAACGAGCCACTACATGAAATATGGGAACACTATAGAACCATGGTTAAGGAGTGTCCGAACAATGACATGATCGAGGCTATGATTCAACAAACATTCTACCGGAGGATCAACACGGTAAATCAATGTGTGGTCAACTAATTGGCCGGTGGTAATTTTATGAAGTTGATATACCCGGAGGAATGTGAGATTCTTGATGAAATGGCCGACACATCTTCGGTTTGGAAAAGTAGAGCAAATGTGCCTCAAGGGGAAACTCGTGTGAATAGTCTCCACAAGGAACTCCAAGAACAAGGGCAAGCAATTGCCGAGCTCACAACAACCATGAACCAACTTGCTAAAGCCCAACTCTAACAATTGAAAGGGCCGAAGCAAGTAAATGCTATGGAAGGAGTGCATATGCAAGGAAACCAAAGGAGACCTCGGGGGAATGTTAGGCAAAACCATGGTGATCAAGGGCCGAGTGTTCATGAACAAGATGAAAGTTATGATGACCAAGATGAGGATGTTATGTATGCAAACAACTACCAAGGGCAAGTTAATACTCAAAACTGGGGGAACCAAAGGCCACGAAACTGGAACAATAATAATGCTAGGAATTGGAGCAATACCAATGATCGTCAATGGAAGTAATGACCGACAATGGGGGAACAACAATGAAGGGAATTGGAATGGAAGAAATAACAACAATAATTGGGGAGGCAAAGGTAGTCTGGGGTCGGGTTTTCAAAGGCCCCCGATGTACCAACAACCAAGCAACCCCCCTCCATATCAATATCATCGACAAAGTTCTTCAAGCTCGAAAATGGGTCGGATAGAAAATATGTTCAAACATATGATGGAGAGAAATGCAGAATCCGATGCCCAGATATCCTCTCACACTACTTCTATCCGAAATCTTGAAGTACAAATGGGCCAGATTTCACATGCCTTCAACACACGCCCGAAGGGTGCACTACCAAGTGATACGGTAGTGAACCCCAAGGGTGGGAACAAAAACAACACCGGTCATGCCATGGCAGTAACTAATCGGAGTGGCAAAGGTGGTGAAGCAAGTACTTCGGGGCCAAAGAAGGTTGTTGATGATGAAGTTGTACCCCAAGATGAGTTACCAGTTGATGTGGAACAAGCAATGGATGAGCCAATTGAAGGTGAGGTAAGAATTGACATTCATGAAAATGGGGAAGATTTGGGTAGAAATGTGAACCCGTATATGGAGCACATAATTGACATGCCGGAACCGGCAGCCCCAAAGGCACCATTGCCTAGGCCACCTCCTCCCTATCCTCAGAGATTGGCAAAACAGAAGCAAGAGACCCAGTTTAAAAAGTTCTTTGATATGATGAAAAGTCTTACCATAAATGTTCCATTGGTTGAGGCCTTGGAGCAAATGCCAGGATACGCTAAGTTCATGAAGTACTTGGTGACTAAAAAGCGGTCCATGGAGTGTGAGACCATTAAGATGACTCACCAAGTGAGTGCTATTGTTCACTCCATGGCACCAAAACTTGAAGATCCGGGTGCCTTCACTATTCCTTGCACAATTGGGAGTGCAGACTTTGCAAAAGCCCTATGTGATCTTGGGGCAAGCATAAATTTGATGCCATATTCTGTGTTCAAGACTTTGGGGATCGGACAACCTAGGGCGACCTCTATGCGTTTTCAAATGGCGGATAGATCAATGAAGAGGCCCCTAGGTATTATTGATGATGTCTTAGTGAGAGTGGACAAATTCATATTGCCAGCAGATTTTGTTATCCTCAACTGTGAGGTTGATTTTGAGGTCCCCATTATCTTGGGGAGGACTTTCCTTGCCACCGGTAAGGCCTTGGTCAATGTTGAAGCTGGGGAACTTACATTCAGAGTTGGTGATGAAAAAGTGGTCTTCCATGTATGGAAATCTATGAAGCATCCCAACAACACTGAAGTTTGCTATTTTATGGACCTCGTGTCCGAGGTTATTATTGACGATGCCAGTGCTATGATCCATGTTGATGATCCTGTGGAGTTGGCCTTGTTGAATCACGAGGACTCAGTGGTGGATGGTGTTCTTGAGAGCACCCATGCACTTCAGGGCATGGGGTCTTATTCTTATGCTCCCAGAAAATTGTCATTGGACTTGGAGAACAGGAAGAGCCCACCAACAAAGTCATCCATTGAAGAACCTCCGAATCTGGAGTTGAAGACACTTCCTTCCTACCTAAGGTATGAATACCTTGGTCCCTCTTGTACTTTACTAGTTATTCTTTCCTCTTGCCTAACCCAAATGCAGGTTGACTCAAATTTAAAAGTGCTAAGGAGGAGGAAGAAAGCAATCGGTTGGACCTTGGCTGATATTCGGGGTATTAGCCCCGCCTTTTGCATGCATAAGATCATATTGGAGGATGGAGCCAAACCCTCCGTTGAACATCAAAGAAGACTCAATGAAGCTATGCAAGAGGTGGTGAAAAAGAAGATTATAAAATGTCTTGATACGGTGTTGTCTATCCAATTTCGGTAGCGCTTGGACTTCTCCGGTCCAATGCATTCCGAAAAAGGGTGGAATGACAGTGATAAAAAAGATAAAAATGAGCTCATTCCTACAAGGACGGTTACCGAATGGCGGGTGTGCATGGACTACCGCAAGCTCAACATGGTAACCCGCAAAGACCATTTTCCTTTACCATTCCTAGATCAAATGTTGGATAGGCTCGCAGGTCGGGCCTTTTATTGTTTCCTCGACGAGTATTCTGGATATAATCAAATTTTGATAGCCCCGGAGGATTAAGAGAATACTACCTTTACTTGCCCATATGGCACTTTTGCCTTTGCTCGCATGCCATTCGGACTCTGTAATTCCCCAACCACTTTCTAAAGATGTATGATGGCAATCTTCACCGACATGGTGGAGGACTTTCTAGAAGTATTTATGGACGACTTTATTGTCGTCGGGGATTCTTTCGACGAATGCTTGAGTCATCTTGATAGAGTCCTTGCTCGGTGTGAAGAAACGAATTTGGTCTTGAATTGGGAAAAATGCCACTTTATGGTGGAAGAAGGAATTGTTTTGGGCCATAAGATTTCAAAGAATGGCATTGAGGTTGATAAGGCAAAGATCGAGGTTATTTCAAAATTGCCACCACCTATTTCAGTGAGAGGAGTCCATAGCTTTCTTGGCCATGCCGATTTTACTGGCGGTTTATCAAAGATTTCTCTAGGGTGGTGAATCCATTATGCAAGCTGTTAGAGAAGGATGCTAAATTCAGTTTTGATGAGCATTGCATGCAAGCTTTTGAACTCTTGAAACACAATCTCACTACCACTCTCATTATCACGGTGCCGGATTGGAGTGCACTATTTGAGCTTATGTGTGATGCAAGCGATGTTGCTGTGGGTGTTGTGCTTGGGCAAAGGGTGAAAATGTGTTTCATCCAATCAATTATGCCAGCAAGACAATCAAATGAACTACACAGTCACGAAGAAGGAGCTTCTAGCTATAGTCTTTGCCATGGAAAAATTTTGCCCTTATTTGATGGGTGACAAGGTCATAGTTCACACTGACCATGCAGCACTCTGGTACCTCATGACCAAGAAGGATTCCAAGGCAAGACTTATGAGATGGGTTTTGTTATTACAAGAGTTTTATTTAGAGATCATGGACCGAAGAGTAAGTGAGAATCAAGTAGCCGATCTTTTATCCCGGTTGGAGGAGCAAGGACGTCCTTGTGACGGACTTGAGATCAATGATAGTTTTCCGGATGAACAACTCCTTTCAATGTCAATGATAGAAATGCCATGGTTCGCGGATATTGCTAATTTCCTCGTCACCGGAGTTGTCTCTTGTGAGCTCTCTTCTAACCAAAGGAAGAAGCTTCGAAGGGATATCTTGGATTTCTATTGGGACGAGCCTTATTTATTCAATATTTGCACCGATGGGGTGATCCGGCGATGTGTACTNATTATGTGTCAAAGTGGGTGGAGGCCATGACCTTACCAAACAATGAAGCGCGGAGTGTGATAGCCTTTCTCAAGAAGAATATCTTTACTAGGTTTGGCACTCCACGAGCCATCATCAGTGACGGGGGGTCACATTTTTGCAACAAAGCCTTCGACTCCTTGCTTTCCAAGTATGGGGTCAATCATAAACTCACTACCCCATACCACCCTCAGGCTAGTGGCCAAGTTGAAGTTTCTAACAGAGAGATAAAGAGCATATTATCCAATTCAATACCAATAGGACCGACTGGGATAAGAAATTAGATGATGCTCTTTGGGCTTACTGGAATGCCTACAAGACACCAATTGGGATGTCCACATATCGTTTGGTCTTAAGAAAAGCATGTCACCTTCCGGTGGAATTGGAGCACAAGGCTATGTGGGGCTTGAAAAATTTAAACTTGGAATGGGAGGTAGTTGCAAATCTTTGGGTGGAGAAATTGAATGAGTTGGATGAGTTTTGATTCCATGCGTACTCTAGTTCGTCCTTGTATAAGGACAAAATGAAGTACCCACATGACAAATATGCTCGAGGTAAAGAGTTCAAGGTTGGTGATTTGGTCTTATTGTTCAATTCTCGGTTGAGGCTATTTCCCGGAAAACTATAGTCAAAGTGGAGTGGGCCTTTTGAAGTGGTATTTGTTACTCCATTTGGGGCTCTTGACCTTAAGAACAAAAGTGGTGAAGTCTTCAGAGTAAATGGTCACCGGGTAAAGCACTATCTTGGCAAAGTCGATGACAGCCACGTGGTGACACTTCTTCATCTCAAATGATCCCGGTAACAGGTGTCGTGCCGCGACGTTAAATCGGGCGCTTCTTGGGAGGCAACCTATGTATCTTTACTTTTGTTTCTTTGTTTTTCTTGGTAGAATAGGTTTCACTGTTACACTAACTGGTTTTTGGATGTGTAGGATGATTTTGACACAGGAAATTTGGCTAAGTGTAGAAACAGAACCTTATTGGAATTAACTTCGCGGCCGCGGTCCCTTTTCGTGGTCCGCGAAGTCCAAAGGCTGCAATAATAGTTCACTGGAATCTACTTCGCGGCTGCGGTCTCCTTTTTGCGGTCTGCGAAGCCCATTTAACTGAAGGATGCCTTTCTGAGCCTAACGCACCGCGACCGCGGTTGATTTTTCGCGGACCGCGGTGAGATTTTTCCTGAGCCATAAACAACTGACTGACCGCGGACCGCGGTCGATTTTTCGCGGTCCGCGGTAGGTAAGTGGGGTGGTCCCCAACTCTTCTCTATAAATAGGCCACTAGAGTTTTATTTCATACTTTACGCACTGTAGCTATTCAAAGCTCCCTTCGACTGTGTCTTACTCTTGCATTCTCTGAAATTCATTGCTCTCATCCAAACTATCATCCAAACATCTAGTAAGTGTATTTGTGCTTTATTAACTTCTTAATTTCTATATTTTATTTATTTTCATCTTCTTTTTCATAATTTTTCTCCTTTTAGGCTTGTAAAATGTTAGGGTTAGTCCAAATAGGTTCATGATAGTCCCTTGGAATACAATTACACTGATTACTCGTGTAGGGCTCATCTAAATGAACACTTTAGCATAGACAATGCAAAATCTGGAAACCCTAGGTAAAAGCCCATTTTGCCGTCCGCGGTCCCTTTTTCGCGGACCAAGGTGCTTCTGTTTGCAAAACCCAAATTGCTTTTTCGCGGACCGCGGTCAACTTTTCGCGGTTCGTGGTCCTTGTCTTCCAGAACTGATACTACACTGGATCTTACTTTGCGGCCGCAATCGGTTTTTTGCGGCCCGCGATGTGAAGGTCCAACGAGTCTTGCTCATCAGAGAGTCCCCACCGCAGTCCGCGGTTGACTTTTCGCAGTCCGCGGTGGCCTAAAAATAGTGCATTTAGTCTTCATTGTTACGGAAGTGCCTGCACAACAATGCTCGGGAAACTAACCATGTTCACCTATGTGTACTTTGCAGGCAATGGTGCTATCTCGAGGAGGCGGTCGTAAACACACTGGTAGAGGAGAATCTCAAAGGGGGAGAGGCCCGGGGGCACCAAGGCAACCGTCCAAAGTTTCAATTCCTCCTCAGTCATCCCGACGGCCCAGTCGGGTTACAGACTCCCCTCCTTCACCATCGGGAAATGAGTATGCTCCGTCAGAGGAGGCCTCATCACAATCATCTACAATGGACCCTGTCTCATCTCTGCCGGCCCCAGCACAGACAGCTTCCCCAGCTAAATCCTCCTCCAGCGCACACTCATATTCTACTTCCCCTACAACTTCCTTATCTGGGGAGAATTCAAGTGATAGCAAGGGGGATGAATAGGTGGTTGAAGGGGTCGAGCGCACTCGAAATCCGGATGCGTGGAAGGATCATTTTGTCAGTGAGAAGGCCTTTCACAGATTCAGGGAATTGTGGACTGCGCAGTCACTTATTCCGGAGCGTACTGTTTCACTTAAAGATCTTTTTACCTACAACCCCAACGTGAAGCAGCAGTTTCAAGACAGAAAAGGGTGGTCTTACTTCACTGAGCATCTCCCGGATGTAAATGAGCACATAGTGAAAGAGTTCTACAC
Organism: Nicotiana paniculata; assembly: GCA_005239505.1. Lineage (NCBI taxonomy): Eukaryota > Viridiplantae > Streptophyta > Magnoliopsida > Solanales > Solanaceae > Nicotiana > Nicotiana paniculata. The sequence goes on along the minus strand of ML302458.1, from coordinate 47,994 downwards.
AATTTGTTATTTCTTGAAAAGGACTCAAAGGCATCCCAAGTCCGCAATATCACAGTGCCTTTTGATGGAGTTTCACTCAATGACTATTTGGAGATGTATTATGTGGATGATTCCTTGTACTGAGAGAAACTGGCAGAAAAGGATGCTGCTAGAAATTGATTGGCTTTACACTTGGCTAAGCCCGGGGAGACTCCGGAGTGGCTAACTGCTGGGAAGACTATCACCAGGAAGACCCTTAACTTCGAAGCAAAAGGGTGGGAAACTTTTGTATGCAGCAGGCTAGACCCGACCCATCATGACCAGACCCACCCCCTCAGTCGGGCTGTGCTGGTGGCATCTATCATGGCTGGGTACCCCATCAGTGTGGGGAATGTGATGTCTGAGGTCATTAACCGGGTTGTCAGCACAGGTGATACTTCTTATCCTTTTCCTCATTATCTGACAATGTACTGTGAAGACCAGGAGGTCACCAAGAAGCGCTTTGACACCAAAGTGAAGCCCAAAACGCCTTTTTCTTGGTATGATTTGAAGGATGAGGACAACCCTAAAAAGAAGTCAAAGGATAAGTCTGTTGCCTCCACTAGCCAGTCTGAAGAGCCAGTGGTGGTGGTAGAACCTTCCCTTCCCCAGCCTTCCATTCCAGAGGAGGTTCCAGGCCCGTCTACCTCCACCGCCACTGACATTCCCTCCACCAGAGCCTATCCCATGACTGCTCACCGGCTGAACCTAACACTGACAAGCCTCAACAATTGGATGCAGTCAACTACTACAAAGTTGACTGCAATTTCTACAGCTGTGGCAACCCTAGCTACTCCTCCCCCACCACAGGTCCCGCAGTCTATTGAGGACACTCTGAAAGAAATTTTGGAAAACCAGAAGAAAATCCTGGATGCGGTGGGTGCACATGAGAGTGCATTGACAAAGCTGGCCAGAGAAACAAAGAAGTTGAGGAAGACTCGGGCGTCAAAGGAGGAGGTGGCTAAGTTGAGAAAAGAGGTCGACAAGCTAACGGGTGATCAGATTCCATTGGAGATGCTACTAGAAGACCCTACAGAGCCACATCCACAACAGCAGCCAGAGCCTCAGTCAGTGCGGGAGGAGAATCCGGTGATGCCATTGAAGAAGAGGAAGGTTATGCCCCGTGCTCAGGACATCAGACTTGTACTGGCAGACCCTCCCACAGAGCAGACTCAGGAACAAAGCCAGGAGGCCCAGCCCACCGGAGCTCCATCACAGGCAGTAGCAGACCCAACTCCTTCACAGACACAACCAGTAGCAGATCCTGATCCTTCACAGTCCCAGTCTCAGGCAGATCCTATCCCCTCACAGACACAGCAGCAGGGACCACAGCAGGCCGGCCAATAGGGAGTTTTCTTTACTCTCTCTCTCTCTCTCTCCCATATTTTGTGCACTATTTTTGTTATATAGCATTGGGGATAATGCTATCTCTTAGTTGGGGGAGTGGACCTATAGGCATTTGATTTTGGCTACATTGGGTTGTATAATGCAAACAATATTTTTCTTCTTTTTCTTTATGTTATTTTCCATTTTGGTATGTATAAATTAACTATCCATTATAAATATTCATCCCCTATGTATATTCATCTAATTCCCCTAATGTACATATTCATTTATCCCACTTTACTTTACGTATTTCTTTTCTATTTTATAGCTTCTTATTTTTCTTTCATAGCTTCTGGTTTGGTTTTCACGCGAGCAATAAGCCTTTGATTTTCTTAACGCCACGGTTCTTTCCAAAGGTGGAATTTTTGTGAACCGGGTGACTCTTCCCAAGGATGGACGGTGTGACAACCTTCTTAAGGGCTTGAGTCTTTTTTTCCTTTTCTTGTTGTTTTGTTTTTCAATAACGGTGCCTCAAGAAAAGCTTCACTTGGTCCTAACACAGTTTCCTTTGATCCCATGGTCAAAGACAAACCGTTGTATTTAGGATGGTGATAGTGACGATCTTGAGACTCTTGTGTTGGCCGATAATCATCGGGTGGTTCTTCGGGACCATTTTTTTTGCTACTCAAAATATGATTAAGGTCGTTGTGGGCCCTCGACTCGGTTTCTGTATCAATCCTTTAGCTGTGAGTGATGAGAAATTTGCAAATGCAAGTCCAAGTTCCGTGCCACTAGTCTAGAACTTTCCATGAGTGTTGTCTAGGCGAAATTCTAGGTGTAATTTGACTTGAGAAGTGACTATAGGCTTTCCTTGGCTTGAACAAAGAATTGAACACTTCCATGACCTTTCAAACGACATATTCCCTAGTCAACCCGTTTGAGCCTTAAACCCTTTCTTTCAAACCAAGGTACAAGCCTTCGACCATTCTTTTACCCTCTCTTGGCACCCGATCTTTCTTGGCGTTGGCAAAAAGCATAAGTTTGGGGGAGAGACGGGAGATGTGATGAAGTGAAAAAGAAGGCATAAAATAAAGAAGAGAGAAAAGGCAATGAAAAAGAATGAACAAAAAGAAGAAATAAAGGGAATTGATGAAAAAACGATGCCAAAAGTTTGGAAAGCATAAGAAGAAGATGGAATTGATGAGAAAATGTCTCTCCAACCCTACAAAAGATAAAAGGACTCAAAGAGTCAAGAAAAAAATATGAGAACGGTTAAAAACGAAGTGCTTAAGGAAAGATAAGATTCACTCTGACCAAATACTTCATGCCCTTAACCAAAAGACTTCATCATGATTCCACAAAAGCCCTATATGATCTCATGTCGAGTGAAACCTGCATTAGTGGTGATTTATACAAAGGGCAAGCCTATGGTACTTTGAGCCGAACTTGGGACTTTTTCCTTGATGAGAGATGAGCGATTCCCCATATTCCTCGTTCTGAGTGTCATTATTCTAAAGGTGAGATGCTTAGGGAAAGTCACGGAACAAGAGTCTGGGATCTTCACTGATCGAGGTAGTAGTTAGAAGTTCACTGATGAGTCAGAATAACCCTTGAAGCTCTTGTATCACACTTGAAACTATGATTTTGAAAAGTTCAATCATTGTCAATGATTCATTCGCATTAGGGGCTACGGTTAGTTCCAATTGATGCTAGTTGAGGTCACCATTAGTACAACCGATTTTTCGTGAAATCTATCATAGGGTGGGGCTTATTTTGTTTTCTTGAGGACAAACAAGAGCTTAAGTTTGAGGGAGTTGATAACTTGGATTTTTGCCTCGTTTTCCATTCCCTTATAAATGAATTTTGGATATAACGGTACACAAAGTGGCCCCCAAAGCTTAAACGTTGTGCTTGTTGCAGGATTGAACTAGAAATGAAGACACTCAGTCTAAAATATGCTCAAAACAGGAGTGAATCCGCCACAAAGATCAAACACAACAAAGATGATCAAGAAAAAAGGCCACCGCGGCCGCAGTCCTCATTTCACGGTCCGCGGTGGAATTCCACTGAGGTCGAAAGTAATCAAGCACCCACCGCGACCGTGGTTTTCGTTTCGCAGACCGCGGTGGTATTCCAGTGAGGTCGAAATTAAGGCAAGCATCCACCGCGGTCGCGGTCCTCGTTTCGCGGACCGCGGTGGCATTCCAGTGAGGATTGAAGACAATGCAAGTTTTCACCGCGGTCCTTATTTCGCGGTCTGCGGTCGAACCTTACCAGAAGACCAACAGCTCAACAGCCTCATTGTTTTCGCGGAACACGGTCGTGTTTTCGCAGTCCACGGTGGTCCTGCAGGGGCATTTTTGTCCGAAAATTTGGCAGACTATAAATAGACTATTTTGTAATTTCTTTACATATCTAGTAATTTCTGAAATAGAGAGCACGTGAATATTTTGGGGTTTTTATCTCTCTAGCTTTGTTCTTGCATTTTTAACATTGAAGACTTCAATTTCATTGTTAGGAATCAATTAAATGGGTTATTCTTCTTCTCTATCATTGTTTTCATCTTTGATTATGAGTATCTAGACCCATTAGCTAGGGTTGTGGCTCAACCCTAGTGTGGGTATGTAATGGGTTTTTGAAATTAAGGTTGGGAAATTAATGGGTGTTGGATATTTAGGCTAGTTCAAGATTTTTATTGCTATAATTAGTGGTTGCAAACACTAATTAACCTTTTCATGACTTGGGTCTTTCTTGAGAAAGAAGACTTGAGTCTAGAAATTAGCCTAATAGGAAATTAGGTCATTATCAAGAGATTGGTAGTCCCAATCAATTGGGTTGAAACCAGAAATGGTCAAACCCTACTTGAGCGCTAATTAACGGGTTAAACCTCGAGAGAGTAACACCCTACCTAATCCTGAATTGCTTGATTAATTGGCACCCAATTGATCTAAAGAGGGGCAATTAGGGTAAAATAACTCAAATTACCGAGAGGTATAGAGTGATCACCTTCGTGCATTGGTTATAGCTGTATCCCTAGCCAATTCCCCGACCTTTGAATTGAACCTCGTTGTGTATCCACCTAGGCAACGGTCACGACCCTAGTGCCTTTATTAATATCAGAAAACAAAAACAAAAATAAAGTTAGTCATTAATTAGCTTACAAATAATAGAATACACTTAGCATAGTTCAACACCAACAAATGATTAGAAGTGCAATTAGAAACACTCGACCCTTTTAGATCACTTATACACTCACTCCAATTATAGACTCCCTGTGGATTCGATCCCGACAATTCGGGTAAAAGATACACGATCCTTGCCTTCATACTTATACAGTAGTGTGGGTGAGGCGTGATCATCTACACTAGGAGAGCATACACAAACCAATAGCAGGAATATTGATGAACTCCAATTCTACTTGCAAAAGTCAGCAAAGCCCCTCACAAAGGATTTTCTACCGTTGGATTGGTGGAGGAGAAACTCAAATCAATTTCTTGTTCTTTCGGCCATGGCTCGAGACATGCTAAATGTGCCGATTTCAACAGTCGCATCAGAGAGCGCATTTAGCCAAGCAAAACAGCAACTAGGAGATACTCGTCATTCATTGGGCAGCAACGTTTTGGAAATTCTAGTGTGCTTAAGAGATTGGATAATATCAGAATGGCGAAGTCAAGGGCTTGACGAGGTAGATGAAGCGGAAGACCAAGAAATTGGAGATATAATGATTTATGGTTCCGATTCAACCAATGCCAGAAACCAAGAACCTCATGTTGACATGGATGAACTTACAAAAATGATGCAAAGCATGTGATGTACTATTTATTATTTTTTATAATTGTTGTAAACTTTTAATTTGCAAGTTCAAAAAGAAAAAAAATCAAAAAGGAACTTGCAAATTAATTTGAAGTATTATATATTATTCAATAAAAATATCAAATGAAAGCCTTCAGAGCTTGACCCTTACATATTGCCTATTAGTCTTATTAAATAATTTTTTGTAGGTACTTACTTTCAAGTTTCAAATTTAAAGTTTTAATCAAATTTCAAAGTTAAAACTTTAAAGTTTAAACATCAAAGTTTAATTCTAAGCCTTAAAAGTTTGCAAACACTTAAGTATCAATGGCATTGAATAAGAAAAACAAAATTTAATAAATAAAAAAAAATCCCGGACCGGTCCGAACCCGAACGGGTCCAAAAAAACCCTAAAATATACAACCTGCTACCAACCCGGAACGTTAACGGACATGCTAGTTTTTTTGTGTACAACCCATCCCAGCCCGCTCGTTAAACACCTATAGGAGAAAGAATGCGTATAATAGGTAGCTAAGCGGAAGGCTTTCCATTAGTAAAAATCATATTTTAATGGGAGAAATTTAAAAATAGCCAGATTTACAAGTGGTCATTCAAAAATAGACACAGTTTCAAAAGTAATTGAAATTTAGTCACTTTTCATGTAAAGATAAATCTGGACGAAAGCACTGTTCAAAATCCGGAAAATACTCCAGCATAATATACTGGAATTCCAGCATAATATACTTGAACTCCAGTAAAGTATACTGGAACTCCAATATATTATACTGGAACTCCAGTATATTATACTGGAACACTTCCAGCATAATATATTGGAGTTTCAGTATAATATACTAGTCCAGCATAATATGTTGGAAGTTCATACACATGTGCTCCATTCTCCAGTATATTATGTTAGAACTTTCCGTGTGTTGGAGTTCCAGCATAATATGCTGGAAATTCATACACAGGTGCACCAATCTCCAGTATATTATGCTGGACCGGTCCGTGTTGCAGTATAATAGTGGCTATTTTGCAATGACATTGCAAATACTGACTATTTCTGAATGACCAGTTCGAAAACTGGCTAGCCCGTACTATTTTTATTACAGACAAGTACCAAAGCGAGCTACTAGGTAGTGGCGTAGCCACATACTGTGAAGGGTGGTAAATTCAATACCTTTTGTCGAAAAATTTATGTACGTAAAACTGAAGCAAAATTTTGTAGCATATGCTTAAAGTAAACCTAAACTTAATTTTGTTCCATCTATATCTTCATTAAAGGGACACCTCAAAGATCCTGTCCAGGACCACCAAGGACAATGAAAAAGTCAGGGGAAAGAAGGAAAAGAGCGAAAAAAGGAAAAGGAAAAAATAAAACGTGGACGGCAGGATTCGAACCTGCGCGGGCAAAGCCCACATAATTTCTAGTCATGCCCGATAACCACTCCGGCACGTCCACCTTCTTGCTGACATTCACTTAACTTATATAATTGTATTTAAAATAAATTAATAGTAGTCCACGGCTTCACGCTTCTTAAAGCTATTACTCTCTCCGACTCAATTTAGATAACACAGTTTCCTTATCAGTCCGTTCCAAAAAAAAGATACATTTCTAGAATTGAAATCAACTTTATACTCTTCATTTTACCCTTAATAAGAAGCTTTTATAACCACACAAATGTCATGGCCCTACAAAGCTTTTACCCCTTAAACTTTTAAGACTTTAAAAGTCTTTTTTTTTTCTTAAACTCTATACTGAATCAAACTACCTCATCTAAATTAAAACGGAAGGAGTACATTATTTTAGCGTACAAGTTACATGGCCACTTGGTGGTTCATATTGCTCTTTCCAAAATTAAGCATAGAGGGTAGCAGCGGAGATATGTTTTTAATTTTATGGTTTTTGAATTTTAGAATGACGACTTCAAATGCTAATGATTGGGTTCTAAATTTAATATTTACACATATTTAATGAATTTATTTATACAAATACACTGTTTAAACAAAAACTACTAAGTTTAACCGACCCCGCAGTTCAACTTCTGCTTCCGCTCGTGACCCGTGGTGTTAGCTTCAACTTATTCCCACGACACAAAAAATACACTCATTCAATTTTTAAAGAAAAAGGAAGAGGAAGAAAGAGAGCTTACCATTGATAATTGATTTGTTATGTATCCTTTGAAAGCCCTTGACCATCAAAATAATTTAGGGGGAAATTGAGCACCCTCCACTTCCAACCAATAGGTTGTGAGTTCGAGTTGTCCGAGGAGCAAGGTGGAGAGCTAACACCAATTTTGTCATTCATAGGAGTGCCATGCCAAATTCATGGATAAGATATACATTATATTGAAAACACTAACTTGACCGATCAAATTGTGAAAATTGTATTTCAGTATTTGAAATACTAGTGAAATATTGAAAAGCTTGTTTGAGCGATTTTACAAGTAAAACTAATATTTTTTATACACAAACTTTTAACTTTCTTTGTTTCAAATGAAATTTATTTTCAAATACAACTTCAACTTTTAAATACACTTTTTCAATTTTAACTATTCTTTCCAAAATCAACCAAATATTGTCCAAACAACTACAAAGTTTGTTTATCGGATAAGAGCTCTCTATATCCTTTAAGCTCCTTATCAATTAATGATTGGTCGGGGGATTAGGCTGACTCCTACTAATATATTAGCGCCTAAAAATAAATAGATAAAGGAGGCATATAAAATCGGTCCTCGAAAAATCTAAGTTAGATTTATGGTACATGTCGAGTTCTTTGTAAATAACTATACAATAGACTCTTGTGGTCTGACCTTTTCCCGAACTCTGTACATAACGAAAGCTTAGTGCACCAGGCTGTCCTATCGTATTTTTTGCAAATAACTGCGGTGTGTATCGTATGGGATATGCAATTGTATAATAAGATGACTCTTTTACATCTTTTTGAATTAGTCAACTTGAGCTTTCAAATATTTTTAACTTTTGGCAAAAACACCCATGTCAGAAGCCGTTTCTAATCTTCCTCTTTGGCAAAAACTTTTACATACCAAAATAATCTTACTTTAGCTTAATATTTACCCTATTCTAATCACAACTCCTGGAAACTCTCCTTATGTAATATATAGTGAATTTTTTCAAAATTTATTAAGTAATGTTTTGGTATATTTAAATCATTTTGAGAGAATAAAGTACTTGTAAATTTTAATATTTTCATACGTGAGTAAAAAGAGTTCTTGACACGAGATAGCTACCAAACTGCTCTTATTTACCAGGCTTTCACATTTTTCATGCTTGCACTATAGTGTCCTAGTAAAACTCCATAAAATTTCTCTACAAGTAAACAAAGTACTGATTTTGATTTATTCTAAATGTTAAGAAAGACCATTTTCCTTATACATCTATACGGGAAAAAGAGTGAAAGTTTACATATATGGTGCTCCAAACAGCCCCAAAAGTAAAGGGGTATATAAACTTGAGGAGATGATAACTTGTATGGTATACACTACACCAGGGACCAGAGTCACCAGACACAGAGAAACCTCACATTAATACAGATTCGTAGCCTTCCTCCTCTCTTTGATTCCGACGTTGATAAATTACAGCAGCACCAACAAGTAGTGTAATTCCAAACACCGCCAAGACTCCAACAGCATTGTGCAATATTACAATCTCACCTGTCTGCAGTACCGAGGAAAAAACAAGTTGAGTAATTCTGATGAAATCGGACAGAATACCACAACGATAGTAAGGGGATAGAGTGACGCAACAACTGATGGGAGTGTCAGTACCGTTAGCTCGAAAATCTATGAGCATATCGAGTATCTCCACTGACCATAGAGGCTTTATATTTCTTGGTTGAAAATATCTTGTTTAGACATAAGTAGGAAATGCACTACTCTAGATCGACAAAAATTTTAAAGGCGTCAAGATCTTACTCCATCTGTAGAATGCAGGAAAGAGTTAGGCGTTGGTGATGGTTCAGCAACTAAGAGATAGAACAACCCCATCACTCCTGTATGCCTTTGCGCACTGCTATAATTTGATATTAAAGTTACAGTTTCCCCTTCCAAAATCTTGATGGAGCCAGGACGAGGATAACAGGAGGACATCCCAACGATGTAACCAGCTTCATTTCCTGGTTCCTTTCCTTCCCCGTAGATTGGAAGAGATGAGCATATGACGCGTCCATCCTAGACCAATTCAGCAGAAAAATAAATAAAGAAAATCTTAAAAACACCACTCTGTTTAATGGAAAGTACTGAAAAATCACAGGGCCATCTTCAATAGGATGCTCCATAAAATCAGTATAACTAAACCTGCTTTGTAACAGCGGTCATTTACGAAATAATCAGTTATTAAGATGCACAATAATGTATTCAAAGTAGGGTGGACGCATGGTTGGACTCATATCAACTGTGATGCTGCTTTTCACTCGATGGCAATGGCCTCATACGCTTACACAAGTTATCTAAGTTCCCACTACGGTCGACAAGTACTAACCTTACACCTATCCGCTCTAAAAATTCAAGCAATTAAATTTCAAAAGAAACCACTATCATTCACTTCCTATATAGTCATGTAGAGGCCACTCATATTCATTTACAACGAACAAGAAAACACAATCATTTATTGTCTCGCAGGAGGATCCATTCACTATAATAACAGACATAAAGCTTTTTGCAGCTAACTGAAGATGATACTGAACAATGATACAGTTCTGACAGTCTGGGATATAACAGTTTGGACCAACAAAATAAGCCTCTGAAGTATGACAAATATGCCAAATGCAAACACATTTTAGTTTATACAAGGTTAAAAGCACGAGATTAGATGGATTCACTCAATCTGGTCTTGCAAGTGGTGCATATATAACATGTGCCAAGAGCAATTCAAATAAGCCAAGTATCATTAAAAGAAAAAGCTTCTTGTACGGAATCTTTGTTTTGATCAGCGAGTCAATTGTCCGAAAATCTATTAGAAGCGTAATCCAGATTTTTGGGAGAACATGACCATAGAAATAAAATATATTAGCTAAGAGTACCTCTCCATGGAGTGCTGAACCAATCCCTCCAGTATGTTGGTGAGCAACTCCATAGATGATATCTCCACCACTAGGAAAAGTTACACTTATCTTTTTTGTATGAGTGCAATCGGCATTCGCCTCAGCTGCAGAACATGACTCCACTAAATATTCAATCTGAAATCAAAATATTGCTTAAGTTATTCTCTAGACATACTTAGGTAGCAAATAGCTAAAATGATTTGATTTGAATTATCATTAATTCATGTGATAATCCTGCGTACACGATGATGCACATATTATATGACGATGGTCAATTTCTTGAATTGGTAAAATATTCCATATCCAAAAGGGTAGATCCAAGTAAAGGTTGGTCAAAAAAATGAACACCGGGGGGTGCTCTCTACAAGATAAAAACTTTGCTGAAGAAGGATGTCATTAAGTCTTTTTTAGCTCTTAAGGAATTGAATAATACTAAGATGTAAGACAAGATTTGTAATTATTCTACATGTGCAGAAACTAATGTTTTAAAGTTGATCTATATCTATCTAAGAGGTCTTTAAGGAGTTGGTACCACAAATATATACAGATAAAGAAAATAACACATCACAGGAAATTCCTCGCACCTTGCAGTGATGTCTTGACACGGTCGCTGTTGATTTTTCTGGCTTTTTCCATGTATCAGTGACATCAAGTATATAAATTTTGACGGGGACAATGGAGGGCTCCCAATCAATATACTTCACCGTGTACTTCAGGTAAAGGCTTCTCCTTGCACCTTGGAACCCTTCTTTCACCTTGCATCTTGTTTCATCGTAACAACATCTCAAGCCTCCAACATAATCTGGCTCTATATTTCGGTCATACTCGTCCTTGCTAACGTTATAAAGATCACACCTGCACTCAGTGCATCCCAATCTATCTTCAGCACCTCGTGTATCAATTGCATGTACATTGAGCAACCATCTCTCCTCGTATCCTGGAGGTACTTCGGCTTGATTGCCAACCTCTATACCATAAGGATCTGGAACATACGTGATCGTCTTTCGGGTCTCTGACCCAAGGCCAAAATATTGAGTAAGACCTCCATCACATATCCCCGAGTTTCTCTTAACAATAAAATCTGATTGGTGGAACCCCAGATTGCCATGGTATTTTGCCACTTCCACACCTTTTCGTCGATAATATCTTACAACAACCCAGTGATGAAGATATGTCTCATGAAGGGGTACAGAATTCCCTGCCTCATCAACTACTTCAGCATCAAAATTTTTGATAGCAATATGGCCTTTTGGGAAGTCAATGTTGTAGTAAAACTTGTTAGAGACCGATCCCGGTTCCAGCACAATCTTTGGTGATAGAAAGACAGCTGATTTCACCCCATTTTCTTCCGTTAATCGAGATTGTGAACTTGGATCAACCGTCATTAGCAGTAAGAGTGCAAGTGAAAGCAATTGGTAATTTAAACATCTTGACATCTTTTTCTCGTTCCCACTTCACTTGATACTAGTATATATATCTGTTGACAATACCGTCAACCAATTAACAACCCATAAATTTAAGTCCCAAAAGTTTTTGTGAGTAGAAAAAAGAGTCTAATAACCTATGGTAGTTTCTATATAGTAGGAATGCATACATTATCTATTTTTCCTGATAAAAGGAATTAGATAAAAGATCATGATACTGTAAAACAGTCTTTTCCCCTGTATGGGGAATAAAGACAAATACTTTCAACTTTGTAAAATAACATAGGTTAGCAATTTTGAAAAAGATTTAAGTTAACAAATCAGTGAAGTTTAACCGACTATTGCAGATCATCCACTTTATTCTCAGGTTACCAACTTGTCGTTTCGGGTTCGAAGACAAGTTATGGTTGGGTTAGTTATCATGATAATATTTCTTATTGGCTATTTGGTATGTTGAATTAATCCTAGGATTATCAATTTTACTGGTTTATCACGGGATAACTTATTCTGAAATTACTAGTTTATCCTCCGGCAGGTATAAGTTATCCCGATAAAATCCCGGGGTAGCTTATCCCAGAATTATTAACTAAACAAGGTATAAGGCAGTACTAAAGTTTTATGCCAGGATTATTTTTGCTTATCCACGATACCAATTGATAGTGCAAAAGAACTGTGAATAAAATTTAAATTCTTTGAAAAATAACCTAACTATGATGCAATAACTGATTAAACTCTTTAATCTTTACACAGAACCTTAGATTAAGTATAACGATTACCGCTGATATTCCTGATTGACAAATAGAAGGAAAATAAAAGGAAAGAAACAGATGGGGGTAACTTTTTCAGTATGATATCCATATTTAGTTACCTATACATATTTCCTTATCTATATAACTAATGATTGGATGCAGAGCTCATAAAAGAATCCAAGCATCTAAATTAGAACCACAAAAAAGGGCAGAGCCTGATACAGGGAACTAGGGAAGGGCGGGACCTCAAGTGTCTACTGTAGAAGAGGATATTTCCATGGTTCGAACACGTGACTTGGTGTATATGAAAGTAAATTTACTAGTTACGCCACGGAATTAAGAAGAAAAAGCAAACAGACTTACCCGATATGGCTTTTGGGCCAAGTATTCACACCAGACATGTACAGAGTAGGATTTAGGAACTCAAAATTTGGAATTCTAATAACAAAGGGGCTTTATAGGAGAAGCAGGAGTTTTTTGTAAAATACAGACCATGACAATTGTACATTGATACGTATCAACATAGGTGGTTTCCATAAGGGGAAGCCACGTGTCATTTCTGCTGAGGATACTGCCTGAAAGATCTATGTTTTCTGGTTTTCTCCAAAAAAAGAAAAAAAAGAAAAAAGGATCGGGGTAAGGTTGGATTTTAGGGAAATGGTCAAATATTACGGACGAGTTCATACTCCCAAGTCTCAATGGCAAAGGAAACAAGTAAGCCCCACATCTAGAACCCATGATTTTACTCTTTCTGTTCTGGTAAGGTATTTTATTGATAATAAAATTTAAGTAAAAATAAAATAAAAAAAGACTTGAGACTTTTATCTAAAGAAACTATAGAAATTTCTATAGATATAAATTATCGTTAACTTAATTAAAATATATAAAGTTAAGTTATTTTAAAAATTTTATATGAGCACCGAACTCGGATAAGTTTTACTTCCTCCATAATGAAAGATTGTCCTAGTTTCAGTGGCATAAATTTAAAAAAAAGAAGGAAAAAGTTTTGAGATATATATGTTTAAATAAGTCATAGCATTTTTATGTTTATAAATTTTTTGAAAGTTATTTTCTCAAATATACCATAATATTTGTGTGACTATAAATACAAGAAAATATTGAAATGTTATAATAAGAAAATAGCGTCGAATCTTTTTGAAACACAATAGTTAAAACATATTTGACTTACGTGGGTCGCATGGGAATGATAATATCGTTTACCCTGGAAATTGAATTTATAAGTAATTTTAAGGATACACGGATTAACTTGACACAAAATGATAAATCAGATTGTGATTGAAATAAATAATGATAAGATAAATGCAAACCACCTGAATTGAACAGTTTCATCCTTGGAAGGTTAGCCACCCTCGAGCCGAACGTACTTCGATCGATGTCAGGACAGAAGAAATAAGAACTTAAAGAGAATAATAATGTATTGCTTTGGAATGCGTGTTACAATATGTCAAATGAATTATCAGAACCCCCCTCCCCCCCTCGTATAGTAGATGAGTTCTACTTTAGGTACAATTTTATAAAAGGTAAAAATTCATTGATTTGTTGATTGTCGGTTCCTAACAGATATGCGCTAAGATTACCGCTATAATATCCGTCCGGTCACAAATATTTCGGTCTTCTGTTGGTTATGTTAACAATATTTTTTCGAGCTTGTTCGGGGCTAAGATCGATTCCGGGATCACGAACTCAATATTCTCGAAGGCAAGCGTTCCGACCCGGGTTTTAGCCCAGCGTGACTTGGGGTCGATCTTCAGTCTTGCATTGTCATGTTCCGAGCCCTTTTCATGTTGTAAGCGAACTCGATCGCGACAGTATACAAATATATAAAAGCAGATATCATCAGAAAATTTTGCGTATAATAGACAGTTAAGATTTCACCAATTCAGCATCAGTGACGAAAATGACTCTTTAACATAGCCCGAGGAGGTTCAAAGAGTAATTCTGGGTCCCCTAAAATCAATGTAGTCGAGCCGATTGTAAAAATATTAGGGAAACTTACACAAATGTCCCAAATAAATCTCAATTTACCAACTTCTAGTCATTAGTCATAGACTTACCAAAACTAGCCAACAAAAATTGAAAACCCAAATAAATAGGGTTCTTTCTCTCAAAGAATCACATGTAAAAATCACCTTTCATATTTTTAAGCGTGATTAGCAACATTAGATGCAAGACGGAAAGGAAATTTCATGGATGAGGTAGCAAATAAGGTGATGAAATATAAAAAAAAAATATAATATTCCAAAAATCTAAGCAAAAAAGGAACTTTGGGTATAGTTGAAATTTATTAAAAAATATATAGATAAGTCAATATACAAAATTTGAGGAAGATTGGAGGTGATCTGGACTAGTTTTGTATCAAAATTCGTAATTAAATTAAGTTCAAAAAAATCTTCTGCGACACATGTATCAAACATGTATCACGAATGTATCTCACACACATGTATACATGGATATACATGTGATACACAATTGATACAAATATGATACATATGTGATACACATATCATTTTTTTCATGTTCAATTCTCTACTTCGAATTTTCAATTCAAACCACCTCAAAACTTCATCAAATCATCCCAAAACTGAGATTCAAGCTCCTTAAATTGTACCCAATCTATTCTAATAACACCCACTCAAAACAAAGCAAAAATTTGAATTTTTTTTTACAAATAACTAATTAGCTAATATTAATAATATTTTATGAATTGATCAATTTTTATAATGAGCTACTTATAAATAGACATAGCTTGTCGAGCATTCAAAATAAAAAAGAATGATACTAAAAAGTAAGAGGAAGAAAATAATTTTAAAATTTTACTTTGGCAAGTGGTGAAAGACGGCACGGCATGACCAAAGACAATTACATTGCATTTCCCACCTGTTTTACTATGATGTCCCAACTCCCAAGTCATTCTCAAGTACCTCACCCCTAGGTGCCAATACTTGCCCATTCTTCAATTTTTTTAAATCAATAGCCAAAAAAGTAAGAGATGTTCCAATTCTGTTAAGATTTTTGCTATTTCTCAAACTGAATTTTTTTCATTCTTTAAAACACCAGATATTGTAAATTGAAGCAAAAGAAACAATTGAAAGAATGTTGTTTCGATGTTTAAGTGGTCGATCATCTACACCCAACTATGGTATTGTTAATATTAAAGACCTAAGTCTATGTTATTGAACATATTATCTATTAGTGATGATTATCTGGTATTATACACAACAACTTTCACAATATTTTATGCAATTATTATAGATTTTGCAAAGTTCTAATCATCTTTTTGTCTGATATAGAATTCTGGTATTTTAATTTTTCTTTGTTAGATTTATATATTCATATTTATGTGCAGATCCTATCTCTGAGGCCTCATTTTTTACAATTGAAGTACACCATGGTGGATCGTTTGTGCATACTCCAACAAAAGGCTACATAGGTGAAAAAGTAAAATACTTTGACTATGTAAATGGGAAAACGATACATCTATTAGATTTTAAGAATATGGCCGAGCAATGTGGTTATGACAAGGAGTCAGTGGTGTTTTAGCACAAGTATAGTTTAAACCTTTATAGGATTCGGTTAGTCGAGAGCAACGGTGAAGCTGCTTGTCACGACCCGAAATTCTCACATTCGAGACTGTGATGGCGCCTAACATTTCACTTGCTAGGCAAACCAACGTTAGAATAATTTTAAATATTTTAAAACAAATTAAATTAAAGTAGAAGGGAACTTTAGAACTGCGAACACTGTGCTTATACCTCAAGTCTCCTCTGGGTGACTGAATCCGAGCAAGTCTATGGTACACCATTGTAACCAACTCCAAAATCTCCACAAGAATTTCAGAGTATGGTACGCTGTTGGGACCAACTCCAAAATGTCCACAAGAAGTGCAGAGTGTAGTATGAGTACAATCGACCCCATGTACTTCGTTAGTGTCGAGTCTAACCTCGACGAAATAGTGACGAGACTATGACAAAACACATACATAAACAACATGTGCAAGTATATACGCATACGAGGCAATATTGAACACAATAATTAACAAATTTTACAAATTTGGGAGGGAACATGTGAAGAAAAATGATATAAAAATTTCAGCCAGGGAAGTATCACGTAGCAGCCAAATAATTCACCAACAACAGAATAGGTAGCTGAAATATAAAAATGGCACGGCATCACCCTTCGTGCTTTTACTCTCATCCTTCCCATGGAATGATAAATAAATAATATGAATGGCACGACATCACCTTTCATGCTTTAACTCTCTTTCTTGGCACAATATGATGAATAAATAATTTAAATGACACGACATCACCCTTCGTGCTTTAACTCTCTTCCTCACTTTATAAATCAATAAATAATAATATAAAAACGACACGGCATCACCCTTCGTGCTTTTACAGCCTTCCTTATCATGAAATGATAATATAAATTTGGAAGAGTATTTTAAATGCAGGGGTCCATACTTATCAATCAATTTAATACTAGAATAGCGACCTCACCTTCCAAAATATTCAACAATAATTAAATTAGCAATAATTTCATGAATAATGATCAAATAAACAATAATAAACTTAAGCCAAAATATCTTAATTAAATAGGCAGTTATTCACAATGAACAATTTCCACCCGCATGCTTTGACTCAACTACAACACATAAGTACTCGTCATCTCACATATACGTTGTACTCACACGTTAAATCACGTAGCAAACAGACAACAAGTCCTACTTCCTCAAGTCAAGGTTAACCACGACACTTACCTCACTTCGCAATTAACTCAATATTCCAAGAAACCCTTCCCTCGCGAATTGGTGTTCGAATACCTCGAATCTAGTCCCAAATCACGATACGGATCCACCTGGACTATCAAAATATTGATCTGGGTCAGTTTGCTCAAAATGTTGACTGAAGTCAACTCTAATGAGTTTTAAATCACTATTTCACATTTTTATCAATTTTCACATAAACGTTTTTCGGAAAAATACATGAACAACGCCCATGCAAGTCGAGGGATGCTGAATGGTGTTAGTCGGGGTCTTGGAGTACAGAATTAAATATTAAATTTAAAGATGGCATATCGGATCATCACACTGCTAGAGTTGCTAGTTGCATTCTAAAGGATAGAGTAGTTGAGATATATTTTGAACATTTGAATTTCTATGGTGATTAAAATCAACATCACGAGGAAACGGAAATGAATTCTTTGCCAACAATTGATGTAGGAGAAAACAATGATGATTCTCATGATGATGATTTTGAAGATTCTGATTATACCTCTGACGACGATGATATATTATTCTCCAAAAATATTGATCCTTCAACTGAATCTTTTGGGATCAGTATACATGGAAAAAAGAAGAAAAATAGTAGAAAGCAAGATTATGTAAGTCAAGGGATGAAGAATGAGGAGGGTGACTTGGATTGTGTATATTTCGATGATTTAAAGAGTTTAAATAGTGATTGCAATTCTGAAAATGAAGATTGTGGCTTCCCCAAGCACAATCCAAAAACCAAAGCACTGAGGTCCAAATTAGAGTTGGGAATGATATTTTGTAACAAAAAAAAGTTTAAGAAAGTTGTGATTGCCAATCAGCCAAAATAAGAAAGTCAATCGAGTGGATTAAAGATGACAGAGAAAGAGCTAGGGCCAAATACAGAAACCCTTGATGTGAGTGGAAGATATTGGGCTCACCAATGAAAAGGAGATTAATATCTTTCCAAATAAAGACGTTTGAGTCAGAACATACTTGTTTTGAGTGGAATTATAATAATAAAAGTATCAATGCTAGCGGGAGTGCAAGGAGGTATGTTGATAGAACTAGGTCAAATAAGACTTGAAAAGTATCAGAATTCAGAGATATGGTGAGTAGGGAATTATAACTCCATGTGAGTGAGTATACATCAAGCACGAAGGACAAAGGAAAAACCTATTGCAATGATTGATGGACAATAAATGATCAAATTAGTATATTATGGGATTATTGCAATAAAATTATTAGAAGAAATCCCGACACTTTTATTTTCATGAAACTTAACAAGCCGATGAGATTTGAAAAATATTATGTTTTCTTTGTTGCTATTAAGGTTGGTTTCAAGGCTGGTTGTAGGAAAATTGTTGGGGTGGATGAGTGTTGGTTTAAGGGCACTATGCATGGGGCACAATTACTGTCAGCAATTACTTTAGACGGGAATAACAATATCTTTTCAGTAGCTTATGCTATTATCGAGAAGGAAAATAAAGAAACATGGCAATGGTTCTTAACCTATTTGATGAATGATCTTGAGATTAAAGAGCAGTACTTGTGGACTTTTATGTCATATAAGCAAAAAAGACTCCTTGAAGCTTTTGAAACAGTGTTGCTTGATGTTTCTCCTAGATTTTGTGTGCGACATTTGCATACCAATTTCAAGAGAACTGAGTATAGTGGCATGACTTTAAAAAAAATACTTTTTGGAAGACAGCTTCAACAACAACAACTGTTGATAGGTTTGATGCTTGTATGGCTGATTTATTTGAATTATATCAAAATGCATGTGAATGGCTTTCTACTAAATTACCTAGTGAATGGTTAAGATCACATTTCTCTTCACTTCCTAAGTGCGATATTATTTGGAACAACTTATGTGAGATGTTTAATAAGCTTATGGCCTAAGTCACCAATTTCTCCAATTTACTTCTTATTGCTGCAACGATCTTTAAATTGTACTTTGATCAACCACTCTTCCTCAGAGTTTTTGAATCACATGAAGGATCTTACGTTATGCTATTCCACTGTTGCTGCAAGAAAGAGAAATTTTTTAAATATCTTTGCGAATGAACTGGTTTTTGATGTAAACTTGTAACTAGAAAAATATTTTCTTTTGCGTCATAAAATATAGTTATCAAATGTAGACTCCTGAAACTAGCAATTCTAATTCTAACTTTTTGACTATTGATTCTTTACCTTGTTTGTGAGGCAGGCCTTGCTTCTCCTTTTGCTCAGGAGTTTGCCCTAGAGAATTCTTTGAAGTTCATATGGAAAGAAACTTTATTTTTTTATGCCTTAAGTCTTTTTTTGTGAAGGTGGAAGACGATAAGCAGGAGGAGCATATTCTTGAAAAATTTAGGGGGAAACCCACGTGCTTGGCATGCTCTTTTGCTTAGCCCTTAGTTTTCTTGACAAAACATTAAAGGAAGAATGATTCTTGCAATAGCTTAAATAGTTTAAGAATTTTTTTGTTCACTAAAGCATCACAAGAATGTACGTTAGGTTTGGGCTATAGTTCAAGGATGATTTTTGCCAAAAACTTTTTTTTTCTTTTTAACAAAGAAATGAAAAATAGAAGATCCACAACAAGTACGATATATTATCAAGCAGTGAGTCTCACCCAGGATTGAAATATTGAATATCATTTCTCCTTTTTATAGATACAAATCTTTCTCTATTTTAACAGAAATATATTTCCACAATGAGACTTACCAAGATTACTGGTTATAAAGTTACCATGATTTGATAATTCAATGATTTTACTAATGTAATTTAGTAGTTATATAGTCTTAGAAAAAGGGATAATAATTAAATTTGTAAGTGGTTTTAAGAATACGCGGATTAATTCAATATAAATGATAAATTGTGTTAAATTAATAGATAGAGGACATAATAAATCGTCATTCCACTTAGGGGGGTGGGGGGAGATTTCGGACTCAAAAACACCTTCAATCCCGAACTCACGACAACTAAGCACTGATGAACGAAAGTGAGAACTTTGAATAATAGAAAAAATAATAGTATATTTCCTTAATATACGTGTTACAGTGTCGTTAATGAATAATCAAACCCCTCTTTATATAGTAGGGGAGTCCTACTTTGAATAATACAATTCCAAAAAAGTTAATAATCTTCTGTTTAACCAATCACCGTATTCTTTCTGATACGTGCCGAGATCCACGCCGTATTATCCGGCTGGTCACGGATATCACGACCTATTGTTGGTCGTGCTTGATTTCCTGGTAGTGCTCTCCGAGGCCTTTGGGATTCGAATCGAACTCGGGGTCATGGCCCCTATACTCCCGAGTCCGGGAGCTTTGCCCGGATCTCGACTCGAGGGGATCCTTACCTCGATTCCGGTCCCTTGTCATCACGTCTCTTGCTCTTTTTACCTTATTGGAATCCGAGGCGTCCCATGAGCCCGATTTCACCCGTATACAGATAATCCCCTCTTTTCTCGGAGGGTAAGTTTACGGAAAAGATGTGAGCCCTTTGATTCCTTCTTCAATTCGCCGTGACAGAAACGACAAAGAACCCGAAACATCCCATCAGTCATGTCATAATGACTTCAAACGCGTGTCAGCCATCGGCAGGCAGTCCCTGGATGCAAAACGGCGCAAAGCCTCTATAAATACTCCCCTCTTTGTTAATTTTTTACTTTTTGCCAAGCTTCTACCTTCGAACCTTCAGGATACCATTGCCTTTCTTCATATCCCAACATTTTTACCTTTGTTCTTCAAGATTTTCAATAAGTTACAAGCTTTTATTTATCTTCTAGCGAAGGCATCATGCTTGATATTCCTAGCAAGGTTTTACCCTTCATCTCCCAATCTTCTTTCACACTTTCAATTTTTTTCCAGATATCAATGGCGAATACTTCCAACACTATTACGTAAAAAAGTGCTTCTTATTCTTCACGACTGACCACCGAAGTCAAGGATACCACTCCCGACATAGTTGTTCTCGAGAGACCCACTCCGGGCGTGGGTGCCGATGAACCGGCAGCCGAGCCTCCTTTGAAAATGTTTTCTTCGGGGGGTGTTTGATTGTAGACGACTTTAAGGTCAAAAATCCCTCGTCGGTACAAGGCCTATGCGAGGCGGTATCGAGGTACATTTGGTCCATCATCGAGGCCGTCCTTCCAGTGGTTCGAAAGGACTGCAGCTGGGGCGGTAAGGACATAGTAATTCCCGGGCCCGATGGCGGCATTACTACCCATGTGGAGTGGTATTTGAGTGTTTACACTTACCCCTTCACAGTGGGCCTGGTAGACCCGATCATACTAGACTTCTGCAAGAGGTTTGACGTATGCCTCAGTCAGATCCATCCGTCACTATGGAGGATCGTAATGCTCCTATGACTATTTATGAACAAAGTCGACTCTTGTTTGTTCACCATCGATGATCTACTCCTCCTGTACAATCCCCGAATCTTCTAGGGGGGGGGGGGCTGATAAAGCTCGTACGTCTGGCTAGCAAAGTCCCATTTTCGAGCATCGATGAGGATCGAGATCGGGGATGGCAAAGACGCTTTATCCAGGTGAGGACCGGAGACCTAATCCCTGTCGAATTTAGGTCATTCCCCGAGAAGTGAAATCTATCAAGTAAGTATAATTTCTTTTAGATGTCGTTTTTAAGTTTTGTTTCCCTTTTCCTCATTGGTATTCATGGTGATGCAGCCATTGCTCGAGTCCCAAACCCCATTCCTTGGCTCAAGGAGTAGATCGAGGACATTTGCTCGCAGATGCCTTACTCTAAGTGCTCGTGGCGCAAACTCTCGAAGGGCCGCTGAGAGGTGCGTTCCCACGGTAAGATTTATTTTCCGAAAAAGTAACACTAGGATCCCCTTTTCAGCATCATGTTCTCATTCCCTCTCTTTTCTTTTTGCACTCTTGCTTAAGACCATTGAGCTTAGGCCTTTGGTAGCAGGCGAAAACCTTCCCGTTGATCCCTCCGTCTGGGATATCCCGGGGCTACAACAGGAGAGAAGAAGATAAAGAGGGATCCGAGTTGCCCTAGCTCAGAGAAGAAAAAGCCGAAGAGACGGTTGGTTCACAAGGCGAAGGAGAGCTCTAGCTCCCGAGCGCCCGACTCGGACTCGCTATTACGGATCAGGGACAAGCCCGAGGAAAACGATGTTTTTTTGGCCCGCGAGCCATCTTTCCTCGAAGATCAGGTGGCAGCCGAGGGGGAAACATCGGAGGCTAACCCCCCTTAGGTCTAGGAGGCTGGTGCAGAGGTGAGGGTCGAGACCTCTTGAGACGCCGGTTCCACTCCGCCCGGTGTCATAGAAATTTCGGGTCGCCTTCGTTCATAAAGTCTATGTTCGACGAAGCCCGAGCGACCCAACGAAGGGGCCCATGGTGCAGATGATCCCCTCCGTTCTTTTTTTTTAAGGTGTGTACTCTACTGCTTTGGAAGACTTCTCCGGGTTGGGTGATTTAGAGGTGCTGAGGAAAGGCTCATCCTCAGAGGTTAGCAGGTCAAAATCGAGCCCAAAATTAATCAAATGGTTCCCTTCCCCAAGCATGGACCCCGGCTGGAAGCAGTCAGTTATCATCTCCGTCCCGGAGGATGCCTGGGTTTTTTACGCCCTTGTCGGAGTAACTATCTACCTCCGGTACCTAGTAACTGAAGAAGACCAGGATAAAATGAACAAGGTGGATGTGCCATGCTAGTTCAACGAAGCGTAGTAGGCGCTAAACCGGGTAAGGCGTCATTACACTTTTCCATCTTCGGACTTAGTTTTTGATATCTCTCATGCCTCTTCGTTTTTATATTTTTGCAGGTCGCGATACTTCATCATGAGAGTTTTCTCCAGTACCAGGCTGAGGTTAACCAACTCGAGGACGAGGTCAAGTATCTTGCTTAGAAGAGGGACATATATAAGCTTCTCAGCGAGCAACGCGAAGAAGCAGTCAAGAGTCTCCGGGCTGAGTTGGATGCGGCTCAAAAGGAATATGCCGACATGGTGGAACAGGTAAAGATCTTTGAGGTTAGTGATGACGAGTTAGACATTGCGACTAACAACACAAACCCGCAGGTCCATCAGAAGGTTGACAGGATCGACCAACTCAGAGCCGAGATGAACGAGGTCAAGGCCATGGCCGAAAGGGTGGAAAGGAAAAATGGACCGATTGGCCTCGGAGAAGGAGACTGCTCGGGAGCAGCTGGCGGTTGTAGAGTTCCAAATCTGAGTGGAAAGAGAAAAGGTCGAAGCACGGGCTCAACAAATCGAAGACCTCCAATATCAGCTGAGCTTGGCCACAATTGAACGGGAAAATCTTGGCAAGGAGCTTGAGATAACAAGGTCCATGTCGGAAACAACCAAAGCTGATGCTGAGGAGATGGTGGCCCAGTACAGGGCTGATGCCGAGGTAGTCCAGGACCGCCTGAAATTCACCGTTGAGTACGTGAAGTGGCATTCCCTATGGGAAACTCTCAAGGAGGTCCACACCCGGGGTTTCGACCTGTCAGCCAGGATTGAAGATGCGAAAAGGCTCGAGGCCGAGGCCAAAAAGCTGGCTGACCCCGATGATGAGAAGGGCTCTGAGGGCTCCGATGAGCCCAAGGACGGAGAAGACCCTGATGGCCCCGGTGACGAGGCGGGCTCCGGTAAAGATTTTTTTTTTTTAATAATCCACTAGGTAGTGCCTAGGGTTAGTTTTTATAAATAATTAAAAGTAAAAACAAAGTAACATGTTTTCTTACTTATAGTAAGACAGTACGAAATGAAACCTACATAAGTCCTATTATCACTTTTGGGTATGTGATACTCAAGAATGATATTACATAATGATATGCTAATAAAATCAAGTGAAATGCCTAATGATAGAATAAAAACTAGCCTATTGTATCCAAACTCGCTCAAAATTGGCCCATGACTCCCATAATTTCGCATTTGGATGATGTTTGGCCCAAATAGCACTGCCCAGTTGTGTTGATTGCATGAATAGCCCATCTCGATTAGGCTTCAGTGATTGCGTCTATAGCCCATAATCCGCCTCTTTTGAATACCTGCGTAGCCTCTTGTTTCTTGCACAAATAGCACTTCTTTCGCACAGTGCACTGTTTTAATATGCCAGTGTTGTTCCAAATTCCATTTGCATATGTTGTCAGCTTGACCAGTCCATTCCAATTGCATTAGATGTTCCTCTTGGTGTCTAATACTCAGCATTGTGTCTGCACATTGAGTTAAAACAACATCTTCCCACGTAATTCTATATAAGACTATGCTCCAAACATATGTGAGTATGCCATGTTTGTGGCTAATTACGTGAGGTTTCCAGCATGCATTTGAGTCCTTCCTTGTATGGCGTCATTTGTGGAGTATCAGAGATATGTAATGTATTGGTAGTGAGTCCCAAATACATTCCTTACTCCTGTTAGTGGATGCTAAAGTAACAAATTTTCCTTGATGTTGCGCCTGGCTATTCTGGGCAGTGTTGGAGTTCATTTTTTGTTTTTCTCCATATAAGCTTGTATTCTTCCCTTGAGAGCTAAGTTTATGGTATACTTTGCAATCTGAAACCAATGAGCATGATGGTTGACATGCCACTGTTTCCTTAGATAGTCCAACCTAGCATACACCATGTAAGCTTCCTTGTCATACTTGTGCCTATCCTTGTTTCCCTCCCAGTGGAATGAGTAGTAAATACTAATACCACCAACTGGGAGTTGTTCAAGAAATAGGGCATAACCACAGTAACATTTCCTGCAAAAAAGAAAACAAGGTTAGTGAAAAAATTGATCAACACCATCTCCTCCACAAAGATTTGATGATGTTGATTCTGCCAACATTCCAGCTCCCTCACTAAGACCCTTGTCCAGATCCTTATCTCTTTCTGAGCACTGTGCTACTGCATATATGCCATGTCCCTCCTGTATCCCTTGAGATCACTCTCCAAACTCCTATAACACCTATCCCATACTGCCCACTTCTCTTAAGCATTCTGAGTAGTTTTGCATTTGTCTTTCCAAACTGACCATTCCCTATTGCATAGATCACATCCCTCACCATTGAGAATTAAAAAACCCCCAGTCTGTAACTCCCACTCTGCACTATTGTCTCCACCTTGTGAGTTATAGTAGTTGAGTATGAGATGACTGCCTTGAGTATCTGATTGTCCCTCATTTCCTCTATGTCGTGTCCTAGCTTTAACAACCTCCATGTGGAATGAGTGTTTAACACTAATACCACCACATAGAATTCTGTCAAAGCATAAGGCATGGACATTGAGATCACCTGCAAAAAAATAAACAAAGTTAGTGAAAACCTTGATCACCATACTTTCCTCCAACTGGATTTGAGTATGATGATCGAATTTGTCTCCAGATTTTTTCCTGCTCCTGTTGCTCCTAACTCCCTTCTCGCCTAAGTTCTTGCAACCTTGACTCTTATGTATGGGCATTGTAAATTATCACTATTCACAATCCTCCTCCATGTGACATCCATATCTCCAAAGCTGTTGCATTCGATTGGGCCAGTATCTAAAGCATAATTGGCTATATGATCAGACAACTGGTTACCCTCCCTTAATGTGTGAGAAACTTTCACATTGCATCTGTCCATCAAATCTCTTATTTCCTCCACATAAACTACCACAAACCATGGTGCATCCCACTCTCCTTGAAGCACCTTTTTGACTAGCATTGAATCAGTATGCAGGTCAATAAGGATATAATCATGATCAACACAATATTTCAGTGCTTCTAGGATGGCCTTCACCTCAGCTTCTGTATTTGTACCCTCTTCTATCTCCTTTCCATGTGCATATATCACATCTCCCTCTTCATTTCTTAGAACAAAATCTATGGAACTCCTACCTGGATTGCCCCTAGAAACCCCATCAGTGTTAACTTTTATCCATCCATGTTCAGGAAACTCCCACAATACCTTTGTATATTTCAACTTTGGAGTATATTGTTCCATCATATGGAGCAAATCTGGTCATTTATGTGGCACATTCTTCAAGCTTGGCTTTCTGAATTTTACTAGATTTTGAGGTGTTGATGATACCAGATAAATGACCCTATTCACTGAAACTGGATCCCCATATTTGTAACAATTTATCCTCTTCCAAATTCCCAAATTATGATAGATGGTAATGCCTGCATTATTGGTTGCAACCTTGCTACCACCTGAGCAGTCCAACACCTCACCACAACTTAATGCAAATTTCATCCCCTCTATATTTATACCTGCACATGATAAAAAGTATTTCCACACTTTTCTGGCAGCATACGACTTGAAGAACAAATGTGGTAATGTTTCTTATTGTGACAATACACAATACCAACATTTAAAGGCCATTAAATATCCCAATCTTCTGAAGAAATCATCTAGAGGTAGCTTATTCTTCCATACTTTCCACATGAAGAATGAAACTTTAAAAGGCAGTCCCTTTATCCAAATCATTTTATATGCAGTACAAGGCTCCTTTTTCCTCCTTACATATTCCCAAGCAGACCTCAAACTAAATTCACCCCTTGTTTCCAGCATCCAGAAAGGTTTATCCAGCACCAGATTTTCCTGTGGAGGTTTGATATTCTGCAGAATGTGATTTGACAAATCCTCTGGCAATAACAGTCTTAGTATATGCTAATTCCCACCTCCTCCCTTGCATGACTTCATTAACATTTTGTACTGATTCATCACAGTAGAAATCAGGTGGAGTTATGAAATATAATGCCCCCAATCCAGTCCAGTTTTCGAACCAAAACAAAGAGGATCTCATCTTAGGTTGCCACAGGATTTGATGCTCAATATAATCTCTACACTCTAGCATTTTTCTCCAAACATGAGAGCCATATCTCCAAGGCACTACAATAGGATTTAGTTTCTTGCAGTATTTATGGCTCATGAATGAGCTCCACAGTGATGGCTTGGTTCTAAAGTTCCACCATAGCTTGCGAATAAGGCTTTAGACACATCCTGGAGTGATCTAAATCCTATTCCTCCCTCTTCATGTGGTAAGCACAAGGTATCTCAA
The DNA here is from genome assembly GCA_005239505.1 of Nicotiana paniculata. NCBI lineage: Eukaryota > Viridiplantae > Streptophyta > Magnoliopsida > Solanales > Solanaceae > Nicotiana > Nicotiana paniculata. The sequence continues at coordinate 20,870 of ML302458.1, read as the reverse complement.
GAAGCCCAATGTCTACTCCCTCTTTCTATTGAGTTACTCCAAAAAAATCTTGCCATTAGTTTGTGAAGCTTGTTGATAATAAAACCTGGTGCATTGACTGCTGACAGTAGATGTCTGCGTACTTTGCAATACATGGGAAATTAGTACATCCCTGCCACCTATAGATAGTAATATACCCTTCCACGATTGCAATTTATCCACCACTCTATTCATAAGACCTTGATAATATTCAATCTTCCTTCTTGCATAAAATATAGGACATCCCACATATGTAAATGGGAATTCCTCTCTTCCAATCCCAGTCACTCTTTCCACTTTCCTAAACACTGCTTCATTGGTAAGATGATGTATATAAACTGCAGATTTTGCTTTATTAATCAACTGACCTGAAGCTGCTTCATAGGCTGCTAATACTTCCATTATTAATTGCAGTGAAGTTTCATCTGAGGAGGACAATATAAGGTGTCGTCTGCATATGCCAAATGATTGATCTTAGGACTCCATTTAGGTAGTCCAAAACCACATAAATAGAGGTTCAAATGCAAAGCATTTAATCCCCTCGATAATGCTTCTGCTGCCAGAATAAATAGTGCAGGAGATAAGGGATCTCCCTGCTTCACACCTCTTGTCGATTTAAAGAAGCTATATGGTTTCCCATTGATGAGAACTGAATACCAATTATTTTATATGATCCCAAACACCCAACCTATTAACCTCTCATCAAAGCCCATCTTCCTTAGAAATTTGGTCAGGAATATCCAAGAAAGTCTGTCGTACGCATTTGTCATATCGAGTTTTATTACCATATTAGGCCCAACCTTAGTTCTCAAACGAATATCAATAATAATTTCCTGATTTAACAGGACATTCTCCACAATACTTCTCCCCTTCACAAATCATGCATGCTCATATGATATTAGGCTAGGTAATATGTCAACTAGCCTCTCATGAATGACTCTAGAAAACACTTTGTTTATGAAGTTACTAAGACTAATAGGCCTCATATCTGAATAAGTGTTCACCTCTTTATTCTTAGGTAATAAAACTAGATTTGTGTGAGTGATATATCTAGGTAATTCATGCCCATTGAAGAATGCCTTCACCATCTCCGTCACATCATCACCAACAAATATCCCAGCACGACTGGAAAAAATAACCACTAAAGCCATCTGGCCATTGGCACTGTCTCTATTCAGACCATAAACTGCCTTCTTCACCTCCTCTTTAGTAGGTTGTCTCAGTAGTTGCTGATTCTGTTCACTATCTATCATGTGAGGAACATGATCAATAATTCCAAATGTTGTGGGAACAACAGATTGGTGAAACTGTTCTTGAAAGAATTTCACTGTTTCATCAGCCATTGCATCACTGTCTTCAATCCAATTACCATTACTGTCTTGTATCCTTTTCAATTGCAATCTTTTTCTCTTCCCATTTACATGTGCATGGAAGAATTTAGTGTTCCTATCTCCATCATTAAACCATGCCATTCCAGATTTTTGCTTCCAAAACTGCTCCTCTAAAGCCAAATATCTGAACAACTTTTCCTGCACCTTCTGAAGCCTCTCCCTATTTTGTAGTATAGGATTAATTTCAAATTGAGCTTCATGCACTTTAACCACTTTCTCTAAACTATCTATCTTCTGAAAAATGTCTCCAAAAGTAGCTTTGCTCCATACATATAATGCCTTCTTCAACCTCTTAAGCTTGTGATTGAATAAGTAGTATGGATTTCATGAAAATCTGCTTGCCAATTCTCCTTCACCATTGATTTAAATGACTCATGTTGAATCCAGAACTTTAGAAATCTGAAGCTCTTCTTTATTGAAACAGAGTTTGGATTATAATTGATCAACAATGGACAGTGATCTGAACCAATCTTCGAAAGATGAGTTACTTCCAAACCTGGCCATAATTGCAGAAGTTCACGATTTGCAAACACCATATCCAATCTCTTAAATATGTAATCATCTTCTGCATGTCCATGCCACCAACCGGTGAAGATCGGGCTTAGGCACTGTTGATACCCAATTTTTCCCTATAATATTTTTCAAATGCATATATATCTTCAAAACTATGCATTAGCATCAATTGATATTTTTCCATAATTTCTACATTTTTTTAAAATTAATTTATCCCAGTATTTTACTCATATAAATAATTACAAATTGCATCACAAAGGACTTTATAACAATTTCATTGGTTTAATTTTGCTATTTATATTCATATTAAGATCAAATTATTTCATAAGTAGCCATATTTACATTTCTTAGTTACAATTGCAATAACTTTGCGATTATAGCCCATGGATGCATTATTGCATTATTTTACCAGAAAATAGCTTGTTGCATTTTAAAAATATTGAGTGATTATTTTAAAGCATTCCTATGCATGAATATTATTTTTTATAATCTGTTAATTATTTTTATAAAATATTTTTTTTTATCAAATTATTTCGATATTTAACAAATAGCTCTTTTTATTTCAGACTTAACCCTTTTAATACCATCCCAAAACCCCTTAGGCCCATTCTGCATACACCCGACCCAATAACACCGTTTAATCATGGCCGTTGATCATTTTGATCAACGGTCCACGATTAAACTTACCTTAACTAATCCCTAACTAACCCTAACCCCTCCAATTTCTCTCAATCCGCCGTCACCCACTTTCCTCACCCCTCCAACTCTCTCCCAACTCACCTTAACCCTAATCGCCGTCACCGGCAAGAACCTCCCTTCTATGGTGTTTTCGTGCCTTCTCCGACCACCACTGGTCTCCTATACTCCAGGGCTTTTCGATTTCATGGGTCTTTGAGAAGATCTCAAGGAAATCCAACCTGTTATGGTTTGAAACTTGTTTACCGGCCTGTCTCAGACCATTTTCATTTGTAAGTAAGGACTTCCTCTTGTTTTTATTACAAATCCATGGGGTTTTGACTGATTCTGTTCATCTCTACTATTTCTGAAAACCCTAGTTCGATACTGTCGATTCTTCTCATATCTTTATAGATCTGAGGTGAATCGAATGTTATTAGGTGTTTTCCTTTAAAATATCTTCTTTTAATTAACTATTTTAATTTTTAATCACTCTTTCTAAAACTAGGGTTCATCCCAGACTTTGCTTCAAAGGTTTTTTTAATTTCTTAGTGTTTAATTAATTGTTTCTTCATCATCTTGACTTATTTTTGCATGAATGTTCAAACCCTAGACGATTCTGTGTGATATGCTGATTTCTTTTCGATATTTTTGGTTATTTCTGCGATGCCAATCATATTCATTTATTTCATCTCTTGGATTCAAATGTTTTCCCTGTTAAAATCAGTATTCTTTGGGATTTTTGCCCTAATTGATCTCTATTACTGGTGCGAACCTGATTTTCTTGTTAATCCTGTATTTCTGTGAGGTTTTACTTAGTCGATTTCTATTTAGAGAATCTGAGTAATTCTTGCCCAAAAAATCAGTATTTTTTGACGATTTTTTTTACTGATTATTTTCTATTAATTACCCTATTATAATTTGTGTGCTGAAACTTCTCCTTATTTGTGACTTGTTTCCCTATTTTACTTGCCTTAATTAACAAACAGAAGTATGGGGATTTTTACTGACTCTTTATATGGCATGATTTTGGATTCTTTCCCTTAATTAAACCTTCTGTTGTGACCGTTAATTGATTACCCCCAAATCAAGGGGTATATTCCGGACTCCCTTATGGGAATTGATTATGTGATTATTTGATTATCCTTAATTGATTGAATTTTGATTTTCTTTATCTTATTTGTTCTACTCCCTAAGTGCTATATATACACTCTCATTCTGATTTTTCAAAAAAAATGAAGACGAACAACAGTTCAAAAAGGCACACACATACATAAACTTTCTCTCATCTCTCTCTGTTACTTGTGTTTATTTCTTGTCTAGCCGACTGAAAGGCAATGCTAGACTTTTGAATCCTGCCTACTTTAACTTATGTTTCTGCTTCCTTAACTTGTATGTTGCTATCTCAATGTCATTATGTAATTCAAATCTATGTGCTCCTTTTTGCTTTGTTTCTGCTAAGGTTATGTCTCTTATGTACTAGTGTGACTACGACATAGTTAACTCTATTTATTGCCTGATCAACATGTTTAAGTTTCACTCTTCTTGTTTATTACTTTAACCAGCATGTTTACATTAGTTTAAGTACTTCCATCTTTCCTGTTTACTTCCTGCAAACAGCATGCTTATTTTGTGTCTCAGACTCCTATATTATCTAATTGACTTCAATTGGCATGACTAATTCTGTGTAGTTAGACCCCTGTCCTCAGCATGACCATTCCTACACTTAGTCTCTGTGTTTTACTGTCTATTGCTAGCATCAAGTATGACTTTCCTGTTGAGACTCTAAATCAGTAGTCCACGTTCTAATGAATGCTATGAATTTGGTTGTCAATCAACCACTGCTTGTTCTATGCACTTGTTGTTCAATATGCTCTCATTCTCATCCTATTTGTGTGTTTTTGATTTAAGCTTCTTGTGTTCCCAAGCTTGATCCCCTCTCTGTAAAATTGTTTGTCCTCACCTAGAGTTAATTAACAAATTGAGTTGAATCTGGGCACTTTTAGGCTTTGTGACTAGGTTGTTGGTTATTGAACATTCTTTTCTCAGAATGATTTCAAAATGTTCTCACTCTTAATATGTTTTCCCAAACTATTTCCACTCCTGAAGTATTGTTCACTTCTAACTGTTTTACTTCTATAGTGTTTTCCTAAAGTTATTCCAACTATGTCAAACACTCTCACTCCTACTCTTAGAATACTTAGGATTCTGCCCCTCTAGTGTATGTACTGCCTAGGAGTCCATGAGACTCCTCCGAACTCTGACACACCGGGGCTGGCCCTTCCACGCTGCACAAAAACTGTTTCTCTTTGAAAGGAGTCTTGGTGTGAGCATTGCTCGGGGTCCCTGAGGCCCTTGGGAACTTTGACGCACCAGGATACTCTCTTGGAAACTATGAGATATTGGTACCTTGGATTTGGTTGAAGGCCTGGTCCTCCAGGTTTACTTTTGGGACTATCCAGGCTCCCTATAGTATAGCAGTTTCATTTCTGTAATTCATTCATTCTTGGCCTGTAATAATAATTCTTGTAAAACAAATATTGGGGATATTAGTACAATGGGAGGGACTTTTATATGTTTTTTGTGGGGAAATCGGGTAGAAATCATGCTCCTAGGATTGTTGTGATTATATACGCATTAGAAACCATGCTTATAAGATTGTTTTGTGCCCAAGAAAAACATGCTTATAGGTGCATCATATAATTTGTCCTAAACTTCTGCTTTCTAAAGTTCTGCATACTCATGTCTGCTTAGAAATCCTGTCACTAGGTTGGTATTAATTCTGCCTAATAATCATGTTCATAAAGTTCTTCTATGTGCATTAGGAACCATGTTTTAGGACTTTTATCGCACTTGCCTAAATACAACATCTATGACTAGATCGTATAAAAAGCAGTCCCAACACCTAGACATCTGCTTATAGAGATAAATATATAAAAACCAGTTCTGCAATGTTTGTGATTATTTTTCAGCACCTAGACATCATGCCTATAGGACATAATGAACCAAACTTCATGTTTAAAATCGCTTGTTAGTATTATGACTCTGATTGAAAATTAGATATCATGTTTATTGGACATCTCGGATCCACGCCCAGGCAATCCTGAAGGATAATTGAAATCTTGCAAATTGTAAAACTATGCTTTACTTATTTGTGAACTGCCCAGATTCAACAGATTCTAAAATCAGTAGGCAAACTGATTAGGTTTCTATCACTTCGCCTTAACACAATGCTGCATATTCTCTGCTTGCCATGCTCACCTAGATATCCTGTTCTAGGACCTTTCTGAAACATCTGAAATCTTGTTGTTTGAGACGTGCTAATTATCTGTTTATTTGAGGAGGTATACATGAGCCCCTTAATTGTTCTTTTACTTGACAGTCCTATATGTTCTTTGTTGTCACTTAGATTTTCTCCTTTAAACACCTTAGAAGGGTCTCGAACTGCCTAAGTTAGATGTCCTAAACATCTCCAGGGCCATAAGGAAGGGACGGGTAATGCACACATAGAGTTCGTTTAATTAAAACCGCTTATAACCGCTAAGGGGAGGGTAATTGGGTAGTAAAAGGATATGATGACCTGTGCGCTAATGCCATGTGTAACCCCTCTAGTTGAGGAATGTTTACCGGCTATTGTACAGATGTGATCCTATAGGCTAATAGACTTAGGATTTCCCTTATTTTTATACATATGTGTGCTTAGACTGCTTTATTTGTTAAATTACTAATTCACAAAATAAGTTTGTCCGGGACCCACTGTTGTGGACCTCGAGGGGTGCCTAACACCTTCCCCTCAAGGTAATTTCAATCCCTTACCCAATCTCCGGTAACACAAACCGGTTTCATGAGTTATTTGCATTAGGTGCCTAACGCACCTCAAATCCGTTAGGTGGCGACTCTTCAATTTCCATACCCCTTTCCCAAAAGGAAACGAGTTGTCCCAAAGCATGTTGAAACCCGGACTCCCGCGAAAGGGGAAAAAAGGGCGCGCGACAGCATGGCGACTCTACTGGGGACTTAGGCTTTTATCATAAAAAACTTGCTTTTTGTAAATTAGTCTTAAGCATGCTTCTTTTTTGTTAATACATGCGCACTCTTTCCCTTTCCACTTATGTGAATTTAATTACCCGTTTTGAGCATTTATGATTTTCTTTACTGCAGAAACTGACTTATTTCTTTGTTTTCCTTTCTTAAACGTCTTTCAATTATTAAATACCATATTTATGATTTTCTTAACGTGCAAATACGTGACGACATGCTATTTATTGCTGCATAAATCATGCTCCAACATCATATTCCACTCGTGCGTAATCAATCCTATAGCAACGCTTGATGAGTGGTAGCACTCTTCCTATATATCACCCTTTAAATTCGGAAAAGCTTATTTGCGGTAAAACTAATCGATCAGCAGTGCAATCGACGGTTCCGTGCCTTTCCCCCTCAAGTTGTCCGCTTGAGGGTACCAGTCTAGACCCATAGCAACCTTACTCTGATTATAACTGTACATGCATCATGGTCAAACCTAGCCGGGTTAATATGTTGTCCACATAATAACCCTTTAAGACAAACCTTATCCAAAAGTCCACCGGGGTTTCCATAATCCCAACGGACGCAACCACGTTTTGTGCATTAATTTTGGAGAACTAAATGCCAATATGCTAATCATGGATATATAAATAGTCAAATATGGAGGGGGAAAGGGTCTAACCTTATTTGTTTTGCAGAAAATGAGGCACGAGGTCCCCAGGTTCGGCATGGTCCACAGTATAGCACCACTGCTACTAGATTGGTGCGGAGATCTTTCCCTAAGTGACAAAAAACATGTGAAGAAGGTCCTGGGAAATTTGCCTTCTCTGTTAGACATCCAACCAAATAACATGTTGATAGAAGTTGCAACCATGTTCTGGGATCGTGAAAGATCAGTGTTTCACTTCGGGGATATAGAAATGACCCCGCTCCTAGAAGAAATCGAGGGATTTGCTGGGCTACCTTGGGATAGCCCTGGGCTATTGGTACCGGAAAATCGCACTGGTAGGGGATTTCTAAAAATGATGGGTCTGAAAAAGAACGCCGATTTGGAGTGCTTAAAGAAATCTTATATAGCATTTGACTACTTGTATGAGAGATACGGTCATAGCAAGTCCTACCGTATTTTCCATGATAATTTTTCCATCACTTCCTTGGGTCATATTCACCGCAGAGTTTTCGTGTTCATTGTTTGCTTCTTGGGTATGATAGTGTTCCCAACGAAAAGGGAAAGAATTCACACTAGAGTGGATATAGTCACCAAGACTCTAATGGAAGGAATCGAGGGACAGACATACACCATAGTCCCTGTGATTATAGCTGACTACCGGGCCTTGGACCACTACCAGAAAGGGTCCAAACATTTTGAGGGCTACAATTTGCTGTTGCAGTTGTGGTTAATAGAATATCTCCAAAAGGGTCAATATCGTCAGGAGTTTCCACGAAGGGCGTGGAATGACCATATTGCCTTCCATCACCCTAAACGGATGACTTATATTCCGGACAGGTGTGCTCAACCAGAGAATGATAAGGAGTGGGTGAAGTTCTTCAACAATTTGACTGAGGATCAGGTTTAGTGGATGTTTGAATGGTTCCCTACTGACGAGTGCATCATCAGATCAAGGGACGCTCCTCACTTAGTGTTGATCGGGTTAAGGGGAATATACCCTTATGTTCCCATCAGGGTTATGAGACAGGCAGGCAGGAAGCAGATCGTACTGCGGGTCGCTAAGATAAGTCATTTCCGGGCAGATTTTCAGGATGACGACATCCCTTACAAGTGTCAAGCTCAGCATATGTGGCACTCAAAGATTATTGTGGAGAAGGACACAATCAAGCCAGATAGGTATCATGCGGTACATGCACCCTTTTACCCGGCATGGTTGGAGGACAACTTAGCTAGGAAAGTTGAGCCAGGAATTGGTCAGGAAACAGGGTCATAGACGAAGATGCAGAAACCTAAGTAAACTACAACAAGTTACGCAAGAGGGTTCATGACTCCCGAGGCTGAACATCAGGAGATACACGAGACAGACAAGAGATTAATCAAGGAATGCAGGGAAATGGCTATCACCTCCAATGAAAGGGTAGAATATCTGGAGCAGGGCTTGATGGAGCTGGGAGAAAAGACAAGGAAAAGAATCGTCGACTGCCAGAATGCTGAGGGAAACAAAGGAGGACATCTAGCGAGGATATACCTATTGTTGGGCATGAGCGAACTGGGGAACTTGATTGATGGAGTCAGAAAGATCTGGGGAAGGTCCTTCTAGGACCAAGTAGATTAGGTTTATTTGCTTCTCCAAATGTAATAAGGACAAGTTCCAGTAGTGACTTATCTTTTATTATCTTAGTGTCGTTTTGGAATTCATTTTTTTTATACTAATGAAATGAAGCATTTATTGGCATCTGAGTTCTCCAAAACAACTTGTCGCTAGGCCTACCTCGGGCACAACGAGGCACCCAAAATAGGACGCGAATTTACATTCCGTAATGTGTTTAAATATTGCAAATATTCTTTTCAGAACTCTTAATGACTTGTCTACCTTTTATTTTTCTTTCTTTCTTTTGATTATTCCTATTCCCCAAAGGTTGGTTCATGCATACTGGCATCATCAGCTTATCATACTAGATCCAGGGACCTCCACATTCTCCTCCTCCAAGTCCACCAAAAGGCAAAGGGAAAGCAAAGATGGATGATTTGAACGTCACCAGAAAAGACTAAAACACACATGTTGAACATGCAGAAGCTTCTGATGGCCGAGGTACTCAGGCCCCAAATGATATGGTATCACGACTTGAGCAGAAAATACTAGAACTCCAGGGTGAGTTCGAGCAGGTCCAGAGCTTAGCAAATCTATCCCTCACACTCAATATCCCAGATGTCAACCATTCAAACACTCAGAATCCCGCACCACCGCAAAACACACCCAACAAGCGACTACAAAATCCTCCAGCACCTCGCGATTACACAAAACCACCACAGAATCAAACTATCCCTCCACAATATCAGCAAAACACCTACCATACTCCATAAAATACCCCACAAATCATTCCCGAACCCTAGAACTCCATCAATGATCACCATTATACCCAAACTCCCGGTCACCAAAACAACCCTATATACTTGGAAACCCTACCTCACTCCACTCAGCTCGTATCCTATTCACCAGAATCTACTGAGAAAGACCTGCTCATTAAGAACCCGGCTGAAGAGCTCAAGAAGTTGACGAGTCGGGTTTAAGGCGTCAAAGGAGTCAAATAGATAGAAGGTCTGAACTATGAAGACCTATGCATACAACCAGATGTAGAACTACCGGAGAGTTACAAACCTCTCATGTTCGAAATGTTTGACGGAACAGGTGATCCCAGGGTTCATCTGAGGATTTATTGCGACAAGCTTGTAGGGGTCGGAAAGGATGAAAGGATATGAATGAAGCTTTTCATGAGGAGTCTTACTGTCACAACCCAAATTCCCAACCTTAGGGATCGTGATGACGCCTAACACCATACTTGCTAGGCAAACCAATGTTAGAATCCGATTAACTAATTTCCTTTGATTATTTACTTAAGCATAAATAAATAAATTAAAAGTAAACTTAATTTAAATGATTTTCACTGAGATACTCCAAATATAAAAGAAGAAGCAATTAAATAAAATGAACCACGAACTAAGTATATAAATAACTCTAAGACTACCCAGAGTCTGGTGTCACAATTCACGAACTACTAAAGAATACTACAAATAATGGGCTGAAAGAAATAGTGGAACTGTTCTGAATATAAATAAACAATTTTATAAAAATAGGAGAAGACTCTCGGGATCTACGAACACCGGCAGATATACCTCGTGTCTCTGAATAAATGAATAGTCACTCTAAATATCTCTATTGCTGTTTGATACCTGGATCTGCACAAAAGAGTGCAGAGTGTAGTATCAGTACAACCGACCCCATGTACTGAGTAAGTGCCAAACCTAACCTCGACAAAGTAGTGACGAGGCTACGGCGGGGCATTAACAACATATAACCTGTGAAAATAATATATACAATAACGCAATAAAACAATTCTACACGAACAAGAAAAATATAACTGAGACAATAAATATAAAGCAAGAAGGAAATCTAAACAAATAATTAAGTACTGCAACAACAATGAAATAACTCAACCACCTTTTCCAGGCCTCAGCTATAACAAACTCTCAAATAATTTTTAAGTTTCCAAACTTTAACTTTAAATAAAAATAGTGCCAAAATATAAAAAAATAGTAATATAAAATACTAGTTTTCAAATCTTTGTATTTCTTTGAAAATCAGTAAAATATAATTGTCTTTCCTTATTACTCCTTGTTGCGGTGTGCAACCCGATCCCACCAGACATATCATATCAATTTATTCACCCGTATTTTTGTTTCGGAATCCGGTACAGATTTGTTATAGTATTTTCATACTATCTATGAAATTCAGTGAGAATCGGAGTTTATTTGACGTGATTTGGACGTCCGGTTGAGAAATAGTGAAAGTTAAGTGTTCTTGAGAAAAATGATGAGTTTTGAGGTTAAATTCATAGCTTTACATGTTAGTTTCATGATTTGATCGCACGAGCAAGTTCGTATGATTCTTTTAGACTTGCGTGCATGTTTGGTTTAGATCCCCGAGGGCTTGGGTGAGTTTCAAATAGGTTTGGGTTGTGTTGCGCTCGTTTGTTTCGAAGTCGTTTCTTCAAGCATAACTGATATCATATTGAAACAATGAGCTCTGATTTCTGTTTTGAATTAATTATTAGCTCCGTATCGTAATTATGGACCCGTAGCAAAAAGAATCATTGAATTTGGACATCGTATGAGGATTTTATGGTCATTTTACTAAGGTTGCCAGATTTTCAGGTTAATTACGAAATTGCCCATGACGGCGTATTAAAAATCTGCACTATTTGCAAATATTAAAACCTACATATCTCCTTCATTATAAGGTCAAATTGAGTGATTCAAAAACCTAATTTGACTAGAATTTCACAAGGAATCTATTGGAGACATAAAAATCGAATTTCGGAATAGTTTAGCACGAGAAACGAGGTAAAATAGCTGACAGAAAATATATTAAAAACGGGCAGACCTTCTTCTTCACCTTATTTTCGAAGTTGACAGCCCTAATAATAATTTTCTTCAACAATTATCATCCCCAAGTCATGGGTAATCAATTCTAAACTTTGTTCTTTCAATTACTCATTGTTTTTCATCACTTTTAAATCAAAGACTAAGAATTTTCATGGTAAAAATTGAGGGTTTTGGTAGAATTAGGAAATCTTGTAAAAATTGAATCTTTATCTCTAATTGAGGTCGGATTTCGAACCTAATTGTATATTTGGGTTCGTGGGTGAATGGGTAAATATAATTTGGTCCGAACCCCGAGTTTAGACCAAGCAGGCCTGGGGTTGGGTTTTCATTTTTTTTGAGAAAACTTAGGAAAAATTGTAATTTCAATAAAGTTAGTTCCTTTATCCTTAATTAATGATATTGAGTTAGTTATGATTAAATTCGAGCAAGTTAGAGCAAGATTTTAAAGGAAAAGCCATAATTGAGCAGTGAGTGGCCTGCGAAATTGAGGTAAGTGTTTGGTCTAACTTTGACTCGAGGGAATAGGAATCCCCACTTATTTGCTATGTGAAATGCATGTGCGTGTTGTATAGGTGAGGTGACGAGTATCTATGCACCACCCAATTTGCTTGATAAATATGACCCATTTCTCGTTCCCAACTTAATTGATGCTTGTCTTAATTGTTCTATGTTCATTATTGTTTCTATGACTAGTTGGCGTTGTTATTTTTTTGTTGTTAAATATTACTGTGGTTATTTTGGAAAGAACTTGGTTGTCTATTTGGTTCCCTTGTGGTACAAAACGATTGAGTAGTTTGGCATTGTTTTTATGAGGCATATATATATATATATGTTCCTATTGGTTCCATTTTTTGATAATATTGAGGAAGTTATGAGAATTGCAATTTAACTGTTTTATGATTGTTGAGGTTTACGTGGCTATTTGATTTCAATCGATTATTGTCAATGGTTGTTGCAAGTGTGTTAAAAGTTTTAAAAGTGTTATTGTCAATGGTTGTTGGTTGTCAATGGCGCCTAACACCGCACTTGCTAGGCAAGCCATCACGATCCCTAAGGTTGGGAATTTGGGTCGCGACACTTACAGGAGATGCTTTATCCTGGTACATCAGCCAGGATCCTAAGAAGTGGGCCAACTGGGTGCGTATGGCGTCTGATTTCATGGACAGATTCAGGTTTAACACAGAGAATGTGCCGAATGTCTTCTACATTTAGAACTTAAAGAAGAAGCCCACTGAGACCTTCCGCGAGTATGCCACTCGTTGGAGGTCAGAAGCAGCCAAAGTCAGGCCGACATTGGGCGAGGAACAGATGAACAAGTTCTTCGTCAGAGCACAGGATCCGCAGTACTATGAAAGATTGATGGTTATTGAAAACCATAAGTTCTCCGATATCATCAAACTCGGAGAAAGGATTGAAAAGGGCATTAAAAGTGGAATGATGACAAACTTTGAGGCATTGCAGGCCACAAATAAAGCATTGCAGTCAGGGGTATATCGAAGAAGAAAGATGCGGGAACAGTAATGGTCGCCCAGGGATCCCAAACTCCACTTGTATATAAAAACAACCCCACTTACATACCAAGCACCTCCACCCACATATCAACCATCACCTCTCAGATATTGCCAACCAGCCACTGCTTATCACACATATAATTCCCAACTCTCTCACTTTCAGTCACCTCCAACTCGTCCAAACTACCCAAGACCTCGGCCTAACTTTGATCGCAGAACACCTAAACAATATACTGCCATTGTCGAACCCATTGAACAACTATATGAAAGGCTGCTGGTTACGTCACTCCTAACCCTGTTGTGACCGTGGAGAATTCATCCCAATGGTTCAACCTAAATAAGACTTGTGCATATCATTCTGGCATGAAATGGAACACTATTGACGAGTGCCGAACACTGAAGGATAAGATCCAGACCTTGATTAATAATAAGGTCATCCAGGAAAAGGAAACTACACCCAAGGTTCGTAACAACCCTCTTCAAGATCATAGAGGTGAAGGGATCAATGTGATAGAAACTGACGAGGAATGGGATCCCGAGGGATCAATTGGACTTATCAAAGAAGGTGACGATCCTAAGAAACCCTCAGTCACGCTCAATCCTATTGTAGTACAGATACAACTGCCAGTTGAGGTTGAGGTAACCGCATTGGTTCCATTTGAGGTTGAAGTAGCACCACCTGTGCCGCACCTGAGGAGGAAGAAGCATTGGCTGCCTTGAGGAACCTGTTCCTAGAAGATGATGGCATGGATTGCTGTGTAATATTTGAGGAGGAAGAAGAGGAAGGCCCTACCATCCGAGTGGTGGAGAGAGGATCATTCCTCAAGAATTGGACTGTATCCAGGGCCCGACGAGTCCCGGGGTAGCAAGGCCGAACAACATTATTTTATTTTTTTGAATGATGATTTTCCGTTTTGCATTCTGTTTTAAATAATATTTCCAATATTCCAAAAAGTTGTTTTTATTATTGAAAACCGCATTTGTTTGACACTTTCAATGAATTAATGATTACTATTACCATTTTTCTCTCATACCTTTATCTATACAACATTACTATTTCCTATCTCGATGAACCGGCAACTGTGACATGTAATGAGGCAACGCGACAAAAGGAAAGTGATTCGGAAAGAGGATGAATGCATTATGTCACAAACAACTTTATCAGAACAGAATGTCCAGAGCCTTCAATAAAAGAGTCAAGCCGAGACAGTTCACATCGGGGCAGCTAGTGTTGAAGAAGATCTTTCCGCATCAGGATGAAGCCAAAGGGAAGTTCTCTCCCAAATGGTAAGTTCCTTACATGGTTCACAGAGTATTGACGGGAGGAGCCCTCATACTTGCAGAAATGGACGGAGAAGTTTGGCCAAAACCAATCAATTCAGATTCAGTCAAGCGATATTATGTGTAACTATTTATGTTTTTCGCATATGATGTAATTGAACTACGCTTGACCTGATTCCCATTTAATAGGGGATACATAGGCAGCCCTATGGGTTCTGTCACAATTCAATAAAAATCTTATTTCCCCCCACAATCAGAAACTGGGGCAGAATTTTGAGGAGTACCCTCAAAATTCTGAAGCAAGTTCAGCCGATCGCAGCATATACGACAGTCAACAATGTTTATCCATCTAACCAATTTCTAAAAAACGTATTTTTACTATGACTTTGAAAACTATGCATGCTTGATTGTGAAATAAATCTGTTTAGAAAACGCTACCCTCAATGATTTGAACAGGATCTTCAGACTGAGCAAAGCAAGTCAAGCAAGCCGACGGAGGCACGAACCGACCTACCCTCTCATAGAAATCACAATTTTTCTTTGAATGCAGGAACGAAGAATATGCACACCTCGGAATCACAACCTTCATGACAACCACGATACTGAATCTACTACTAGCTAAGAATACTTTGTATCATCTGCTATTTGCTTTATCTGCATGGGACTAAGCCCTGTCCCGAATCTTGCATGAGACTAAGCTCTGTCTCCATATCTGCATAAGGCTAAGCACTATCTTCCATTTGCATGGGACTAAGCCCTGTCCCGAACCTTGCATGAGACTAAGCTCTGTCTCCATATTTGCATGAGTCTAACCCCTGCCTCCATATCTGCATAAAGCTAAGCTCTGCCTTCACTTGCATGGGACTAAGCCTTGTCCTGAATCTTGCATGAGGCTAAGCCCTGCCTCCATATCTACATAAGTCTAAACACTGACTTCCATCTGCATGGGACTAAGCCCTGTCCCGAATCTTACATGAGGCTAAGCCCTGCCTCCTATTTTCATAAGGCCAATCATTTCCTTTTTATTTGCCGAGACTAAGCACTGTCTCTCCGGCACTATCTATTTTCTCTTCTTTCGGGCTAAGCTCTGTCCTCAACTTTGCAAGACTAAACCTTGTCTTGTTGCTCTTGACATCATATATTTGCATCTCATGGGCTGAAATATCGCCAACTTGTCCAAAGGCGTCATTGTCTAAAGGCATCATCCTCGTAGCCGGAAGACACCATGTCATGGCCTGAGGATCTCTCACATTTGCATATCATTATTCAAAGGCGTCATATTTTGGAGGCATCATTTTCATGGCCAGATAACACCATTTCATGGCCTGCGAATCCCTCACTGAACAATTCATGGCCCAGGACATCATGGTCTAAGGACGTCATCCTCAACCGTTCAAAGACAATTCTCATAGTCTGAAGGGAATCTGCGCTCCGCACAGATATATGCTTGTAGTATGTCTCTTACTTGTAGGTTATCCGATGAGAAACCGCTACCTCAACCGGAGAAATCCCGCTCCGTCTCCTTCATACCATCTCAAACTCGACCGCAACCATTTCACCTATTCCAAAACCTCGTGTCTGTTCTTGTGATGACTTCATCAGTATATTCCGCCGATAAATCCAGAACTACACACGAACTGATTCATGTAAAATTAGGGATATGTAGGCAGCTCAGGAACCAGAGTGCGGCCTAAATATCTCAAACCATCTCGCTTGATCAAAATTGGCCATCATATCTTTACCCGACAACTCTTTCATCCTTCCCGGGTAAAGAGGGGCAGCTGTTGATACCCAAATTTTCCCTATAATATTTTTCAAATGCATATATACCTTAAAAACTATGCATTAGCATCAATTGATATTTTTCCATAATTTCTACATTTAAAAAAAAATTAATTTATCCCAATATTTTACTCATATAAATAATTACAAATTGCATCACAAAGGACTGTATAACAATTTCATTGGTTTAATTTTTCTATTTATATTCGTATTAAGCTCAAATTATTTCATAAGTAGCCATATTTACATTTTTTGGTTACAATTGCAAGAACTTTGCGATTATAGCCCATGCATGCATTATTGCATTATTTTACTAGAAAATAGCTTGTTGCATTTTAAAAATATTGAGTAATTATTTTAAAGCATTCCTATGCATGAAAATTATATTTTATAATTGGTTAATTATTTTTATAAAGTATTTTTTTTATCAATTATTTGGATATTTAACAAATATCGCTTTTTTATTTTAGACTTAACCCTTCTAATACCAGCCCCTTAGGCCCAATCTGCATACACACGACCCAATAACCCCGTTTAATTGTGGTCGTTGATCAAAATCGGTCCACGATTAAACTGACCTTAATTAATCCCTAACTAACCCTAACCCCTCCAATTTCTCTCAATCCGCCGTCACCCGCTTCTCTCACCCCTCCAACTCTCGCTCAACTCACCTAACCCTAATTGCCATCACGCGCGAGAAACTCCCTTCTATGGTGTTTCCATGCCTTCTCCAACCACCACTGGTCTCCTATACTCCAGGGCTTTTCGATTTGATGGGTCCTTAAGAAGATCTCAAGGAAAGCCAACCTGTTCTGGTTTGAAACTTGTTTACCGGCCTGTCTCAGACCATTTTCGTTTAAAAGTAAGGATTTCCTCTTGTTTTATTACGAATCCATGGGGTTTTGACTGATTCTGTTCATCTCTACTATTTTCTGAAAACCCTAGTTTGATACTGTCGATTCTTCTCAAAACTTTATAGATCTGAGGTGATTCGAATGTTATTAGGTGTTTTCCTTTAAAATCTCTTGTTTTAATTAACTTTTTGATTTTTAATCACTCTTTCTAAAACTAGGGTTCATCCCAGACTTTGCTTCAAAGATTTTTCTAATTTCTCAGTGTTTAATTAATTATTTCTTCATCATCTTGACTAATTTTTGCATGAATGTTCAAACCCTAGACGATTCTATGTGATATGCTGATTTCTTTTCGATATTTCTGGTTATTTCTGCGATGCTAGTCATATTCATTTATTCCATCTCTTGGTTTCAAATATTTTCCCTATTAAAACTAGTATTCTTTGGGATTTTGGCCTTAATTGATCTCTATTACTGGTGCGAACCTGATTTTCTTGTTAATCCTGTATTTCTGTGAGGTTTTACTTAGTCGATTTCTATTTAGAGAATCTGAGTAATTCTTACCCAAAAAATCAGTATTTTTTGAAGATTTTTTTTACTGATTATTTCCTATTAATTACCCTTTTATAATTTGTGTGCTGAAACTTCTCCTTATTTGTGACCTGTATCCCTATTTTACTTGCCTTAATTAACGAACATAAGTTTGGGGATTTTTACTGACTCTTTATATGTCATGATTTTGGATTCTTTGCCTTAATTAAACCTTATGTTGTGACCGTTAATTGAATACCCCCAAATCAAGGGGTCTATTCGGGACTCCCTTATGGGAATTGATTCTATGAATATTTGATTATCCTTAATTGATTGAATTCTGATTTTCTTTACCTTATTTTTTCTACACCCTAAGTGCTATTTATACACTCTCATTCTGATTCTTCAAGAAAAAAAAAAGACGAACAATAGTTCAAAAAGGAACACACACACATAAAATTTCTCTCATCCCTCTCTGCTACTTGTGTTCATTGCTTGTCTAGCCGGCTGAAAGCCAAGACTAGACTTTTGAATCCTTCCTACTTTAACTTCTGTTTCTGCTTCCTTAACTCGTATGTTCCTATCTCAATGTCATTATGAAATTCAAATCTATGTGTTCCTTGTTGCTTTGTTTCTGCTAAGGCTATGTCTCTATGTACTAGTGTGACTACTGCATAGTTAACTCTATTTATTGCCTGATCGGCATGTTAAGTTTCACACTTCTTGTTTATTACTTTAACCAGCATGTTTACTTTAGTTTAAGAACTTCCATCTTTCCTGTTTACTTCCTGCAACCAGCATACTTATTTTGTGTCTCAGACTCCTATTTTATCTAATTGACTTCAATTGGCATGACTAATTTTGTATAGTTAGACCCCTGTCCTCAACATGACCATTCCTACACTTAGTCTCTGTGTTTTACTATCTATTTCTGCTAGCATTAAGTATGGCTTTCCTGTTGAGACTCTAAATCAGTAGTCCACGTTCTAATGAATGCTATGAATTTGGTTGTCAATCAACCCCTTCTTGTTCTATGTACTTGTTGTTCAATATGCTCTCATTCTCATCTTGTTTATGTGTTTTTGATTTAATATTCCTGTGTTCCCAATCCTTGATCCCCTCTCTGTAAAATTGTTTGTCCTCACCTAGAGTTAATTAACAAATTGAGTTGAATCTGGCACTTTTAAGCTTTGTGACTATGATGTTGGTTATTGAACTTTCTTTTCTCAGAATTTTTTCAAAATGTTATCACACTTAATATGTTTTCCCAAAATATTTTCACTTCTGAAGTATTCTTCAGTTCTAAATGTTTTACTTCTATATTGTTTTCCTAAAGTTAATCCAACTATGTCAATCACTCTCGCTCCTACTCTTAGAATACTTAGGATTCTGCCCCTCCAGTGTGTGTACTGCCTAAGAGTCCATGAGACTCCTCCGAACTCTGACACACTGGGGCTGGCCCTTTCACACTGCACAAAAACTGTTTCTCTTTAAAAGGAGTCTTGGTGTGAGCATTGCTCGGGGTCCCTGAGGCCCTCGAGAACTTTGACACACCAGGATACTCTCTTGGACACTATGAGATATTGGTACCTTAGATTTGGTTGAAGTCCTAGTCCTCCAGGTTTACTTTTGGGCCTATCCAGGCTCCCTATAGTATAGCAGTTTCATTTATGCAATTCATTCATTCTTGGCCTGTAATAATAATTCTTTTAAAACAGATATTGGGGATATTAGTAAAATGGGAGGACTTTTATATGTGTTTTGTGGGGAAATCGGGTAGAAATCATGCTCCTAGGATTGTTGTGATTATATATTCATTAGAAACATGCTTATAAGATTGTTTTGTGCCATATAAAAACATGCTTATAGGTGCATCATATCATTTGTCCTAAACTTCTGCTTTCTAAAGTTTTGCATACTTATGTCTGCTTAGAAATCCTGTCACTAGGTTGATATTAATTCTGCCTAATAATCATGTTCATAAATTTCTTCTATGTGCATTAGGAACCATGTTTTAGGACTTTTATCGCACTCGCCTAAATACCACGACTATGACTACATAGTATAAAAAGCAGTCCCAACACCTAGACATCATGCGTATAGAGATAAATATATAAAAACCAGTTCTGCAATATTTGTGATTATTTTTCAGCACCTAGACAACATGCCTATATGACATAATGAACCAAACTGCCTGTTTAAAATCGCTTGTTAGTAGTAAGACTCTGATTGGCAATTAAATATCATGTTTATAGGACATCTCGGATCCACGCCCAGGCAATCCTGTAGGATAATTGAAATCTTGCAAATTGTAAAACTATGCTTTGCTTATTTGTGAACTGCCCAGATTCAATAGATTCTAAAATCAGTAGGCAAACTGATTAGGTTACTATCACTTCGCCTTAACACAATGTTGCATATTCTCTGCTTCTCATGCTCACCTAGACATCCTGTTCTAGGACCTTTCTGAAGCATCTAAAATCTTGTTGTTTGAGACGTGCTAATTATCTGTTTATTTGTGGAGGTAAACATGAGCCCCTTAATTGTTCATTTACTTGACAGTCCTATATGTTCTTTGTTGTCACTTAGACTTTCTCCTTTAAACACCTTAGGAGAGTCTCGAACTGCCTAAATTAGAGGTCCTAAACACCTCCGGGGCCATAAGGAAGGGATGGGTAATGCACGCATAGGGTTCGTTTAATTAAAATCGCTTATCACCGCTAAGGAGAGGGTAATTGGGTAGTAAAAGGATATGATGACCTGTGCACTAATGCCACATGTAACCTCTCTAGTTGAGGAAGGTTTACCGGGTATTGTACAGATGTGATCCTATAGGCTAATAAACTTAGGATTTCCCTTATTTTTATACATATGTGTGCTTAGACTGCTTTATTTGTTAAAGGACTAATTCACAAAATAAGTTTGGCTGGGACCCACTGTTTTGGATCTCGAGGGGTGCCTAACACTTTCCTCTCAAGGTAATTTCAAGCCCTTACACAATCTCTGGTAACAGAAATTGGTTTCATGACTTACTTGCATTAGGTGCCCTAACTCACCTTAAATCCGTTTGGTGGCGACTCTTCAATTTCCATACCCATTTACCAAAAGGAAACGAGTTGTCTCAAAGCATATCGAAACCCGGACTCCCGCGAAAGGGGAAAAAGGGGGGGGGGGG